>CAWUFW010016965.1:0-284691 GCA_963921515.1 Calotriton arnoldi | reverse complement strand
CACCACTGCACTACCCTAAACCCTAAAATACTCCCCCAGCACGACCCCTACACTACCCGAACACAACTGCACTGCCCTAAACCCTCAAACACTCCCCCAGCACGACCCCCTACACTACCCGAACACCACTGCACTGCCCTAAACCCTAAAACACTCCCCCAGCACGACCCCCTACACTGCCCGAACACCACTGCACTGCCCTAAACCCTAAAACACTCCCCCAGCATGACCCCCTACACTACCCAAACACCACTGCACTGCCCTAAACCCTAAAACACTCCCCCAGCATGACCCCCTGCACGACCCAAACACCACTGCACTGCCCTAAACCCTGAAACACCACCCCCAGCAAGACCCCCTACACTGCCCGAACACCACTGCACTGCCCTAAACCCTGAAACACCACCCCCAGCACGACCCCCTACACTGCCCGAACACCACTGCACTACCCTAAACCCTAAAACACGACCTCCTACACTACACAAAGACCACTGCACTACCCTAAACCCTAAAACACTACCCCCAGCACGACCCCTACACTACACAAACACCACTGCACTACCCTAAACCCTAAAACACTACCCCTACACTACACAAACACCACTGCACTACCCTAAACCCTAAAACAATACCCCCAGCACGAACCCCTACACTACCCAAACACCACTGCACTACCCTAAACCCTAAAACACTACCCCCAGCAGTACCCCTACACTACCCAAACACCATTGCACTACCCTAAACCCTAAAACACTACCCTCAGCAGTACCCCTACACTACCCAAACACCACTGCACTACCCTAAACCCTAAACCAGTACCCCCAGCACGACCCCCTACACTACCCAAACACCACTGCACTACCCTAAACCCTAAAACACTACCCCCAGCACAACCCCTACACTACCCAAACACCACTGTAATACCCTAAACCATAAAACACTCCCCCAGCACGACTCCTACACTATCCAAACACCACTGCACTACCCTAAACCCTAAATCTACCCCCAGCATGACCCCCTACACTACACAAACACCACTGCACTACCCTAAACCCTAAAACACTACCCCCAGCACGACCCCCTTCACTACCTAAACACAACTACACAATTTGTTACAGGCGTTGCAACGCAGGCCTGTGGTGCTTACTGGAAGTACTTGGTGGGCTAGTTGGGCCCCAGGGACCCTCAGGATTCAAGGTGACCTAATCCCCCAACTTAAAACGCGCCACGGGCGCGCTTGCACAGTGGTGAAGGGAGGGGGCGGGGCCTCAGGTGACATGTGCGCAAACACGCCTCTGATTCCTGAGGGACCCTGGGGGCCAACTAGCCCACCAGGTACCTTCAGTAAGCACAACAGAGTTGCGTTGCAGAGAGGTGAAAAAAGGTGCGTGGCCTCGGAACGCCTCTCTGCAACTCAGCTCTGTGGTCCTAACTGTAGGTACCTGGGGGCTAGTTGGGCCCCAGGGACCCTCAGGATTCAAGGGGACTTAATCCCGCAACTTAAAACGCGCCACGGGGCGCGTTTGCACACGCATTTTAAGAGGTCGTTTTAATCCCCCTGCCCTATTATGTTCTAGGGACTTACAGAGGAGGTCATGCTAATCACAGGGGTACCCCAACGCATAGTGTTCCCTAGTGTATGTAGGTGTTTTCACTGTATTCTAAGTGTCTTTTAGCATAGCACTGACTCTGGTTAGTCAGAGTCAGTTACCACCAGTACCCGTCTGAAAAAGTTGTGGGCACAGGATGATTTTGCAACATGGCCTCTTTCTGCTCCTCTGTTGGTTCTTTCTGCACATCTTTTGCTTCTTCCTGCACTTTTCTTCGTCTTTGTGGACTTCTGTTGCTTCTTTCTGCATTTCTTTTGCTTCTTTCTGCGCGTTTTTTCTTCTTTCTTCACATGTCCTACCTCTGTAGGCATAGTTAGAAACTAGCATTTAAAAAACCTTTGAAATTCACTTAAAAAACCATAGGTTTCAGACACGTTATAGTTAGAAATTAGCATTTAAAAAACCTTTGAAATTCACTGAAAAAACCATAGGTTTTAGGGACAGTTATAGTTAGTTGGACATTTCACTCGTACAAAACCATAGAAATTCCCCGTTATAGTTAGTTCAGCTAACTATAACTCGCGCCTCCGCAATGCACTGCTGATGACGTCACATATTACATCACTCATGACATGGTCAGTGACATCACTGATGACATCACTGATGACATCTCAAATGACATCACTGATGACATCATCCATGTGATAATTTCATGCATCTTCTCACACCCTAATATAGCTTTTGATACACCCACTCTAAATTACAGACTGCCATTCTCAAAACCATACACACTCCAATACCAATAACTACATACCCACTCACTGATTCTTAGGTCTACACACACACACATCTACTCACTCACCCGTACAGTCACTCATACTTACAGTCACTCAGTACAGGACTATCATATGCACTCATACACCTATATAAACACTCACACACCGCCACTCATCCATAGAGGTACTCACACACCTAGTCAGACATGCAAAAAATTAATCACACACCCATTTACTCACCTATACAGTTATACACACACCAGCTCACTTACTCATACAAATACTAGCACATTCTTATGCTCTTATACAATAACTGATACAAGCACACACGCATCCATACAGCCACTCTCACAATCACACACTCTCACTTATAGCCATTTAAATACTCTAACACACATATATACTGCCTTTTACATATGTAGTTACTCGCACATGTACCACTGAGATATACATTCACTCACTAACACACCCATACACACACTCACCCACCCAAGCAGTCCATCACAGATGCACTCTTGAAATCATGCACCCAGTGAATCACCCACTCACACATCTATGTACAGAGTCACACACACCCCACCCACACAAACACTCAGGCAGCCATACAGATACTCAGAGAACCAATCAATAACCCATATAGACACTCATGTAGCTATTCGCAAATCCATGCATCCACTTACACACCAACAAACAGACGGATACAGACATTCACACAGTTTAGTCACTAACCCATGCATTCAGTAAGATACGTTTAATCACTCACTTGTAGAGTCAGTCACGCACGTACTAAATCATCCATTCAGACACTTAAACACCCACTCATTCTTCAATACGCCTTTCCCTATATATATTAAACATATTTAAACTTTACAGAAACACACAGTCACTGGATGATGTCATCAGTGATTTCATTTGAGATGTAATCAGTGATGTCATCAGTGATGTCACTGACCATGTCATGAGTGATGTAATATGTGACGTCATCTAAGGCAAAAAAACTCTCCCCTAGGACCTATATTTCTTTACAAAAGATTCAATCTTGTATGGGCTAAAGTTCAGGTACAAAACTGCAAAGGTAATCTAATACATCTTTTTATTAAAAATTCCTTTTATTTTTCATTTTAATGATTTTCTTATTTGTTATAATCTGTACACATCAATTAATTGGTAAATACATTTACTAAAGGAACACACTTTCTACAATGATATAATACAAAAATAGTCATAGCAAACTATTGACCCCCAATGCATAAATCAATCTAACATGAAACCACATTCATTCCTTACATTCGCTCACAGTCATACAAGACACAAATACACATTTGGATATAAGGAACACATAGATATAAAACGTTTCCGATAGGCAGATATGATAACCAAAGCCAAAAGGTCTAGGCACACGTGGTCGACGCGCGTTTCGGTGGAATGACACACACCGTGAACCACCTTCATCAGGACCTCGCCCAAATAGAATACCGTGTCACAAGGACAAATCAAAACGGGGGTACCTAAGGAGCAATAATAAATATATTTGAACTAACCCATACTGTATTAAAATATATCATATGAACAATTGATCAGACCATCAGATAATACAGAGAAAAAGAGAAGAAAAAGAACAGGAAGATCCTACAGAGTTATCCATAATAGTGTATATCTAAAAAATGCTCTATACAAAAGAAATTGGCAATCTAGTGTTGCCTAGGAGGTGTCAAAGCATAAAACACCTAGTAGAATAGACCAAAATATCCGGTGATGTGCCATGCAAAGATTTGACTACAAAACCCTTACACAAGTGTACAATACATGGGCATGCACTGTTTATTGTGACACTATTTCTAAGGTCAGTGCCAATAAACTTACTGAGTTCAATTGTGGATGATGCCCTTTCTCCAAGGAAAGTAGCTAATAAAGTACTGGCCAGCGAAGTCTCATGACCAGTTGTAGCTAACCGTCTCCTACAGAAAGAAGGAATTATTAAAAATAAGGAAATTATAATTTGAACTCTCCACACATCCACATGTGCTGTGGGTGATAGTATAGCTAAGTCCTCACCTTCTGATTCAGGTAGATATAGGCTTCTAAATGAGTGGTTCAGTATGTTTAGGTCCCCTCGCCAATAATCAGAGTTCTATAGAGGAGACATATTATGTTTTACTGTTTATAAATTAACAATAACTCTCTCGCTATTATTCGCAGTGACTTCAGTCAAGGGATTTAGAAAGTAAGATACTCACATCGATGCTTGTGTATAATGTATGTAATGATCTTGTTCCTCAAGGAGCCGAATATTTTTGCTTTAAATCGTAGCAAAGAAGATAATCCTATACTGTATGTCCTGAAGTAATCGGTAGGGTAAATCTACTATAAGCATACCTGCAAAAGAGGTGGATAGAGAGATCTGTATAGGTGACACTTTATTTCCAAGAAACACATCGCCCCAGCTATTGCATGGGCGAGGGTATCGGCTTTATGTAGTGACCACTGTATTGGCTACTACTCATCTATTTTATTACAAGGCTGTCTCTCCTAATGATACTTAAATTGTTAGTTCCATATCGCCTACTGCATAGCCTGCCACAATCATGGTGCACATACTCAGAATAGGGGCCTCAGCTCATGTTTGCTAATATCTAACGACTGTTATCCGAAGCCTGATGGCACCATATAGTGAGATGCAATACATAACAACCAATGATGCGCATGTACCCCCTAGTATAGAACAAAGCCTACACTCTTGATCTAAGATTAAAGAGGAATAAACGGGGCAAGCTAACGCGTCTAACCACTTTGCATACAATCTAAACTGTGAACTTAAAAAAAGGATACAAGGGTTGGCGTGTTGGTCGAAGTATTGGTGCGATTTTGGAGCGGTTTCTACGCTTACGAATTATTAATGTCACCCTTGGCTACAGAATAACTCTATTTGGCATACATGTCGTTGTGCAGGAAAATACATGCCTGAGCTCTAACACTTCTATTGATCGTAGCCCTGCCATATTATATACACTTGTCTCGGTACTTACCCGCTCTTTCCGAGAACAACTCCACATGTCGCCGCGTCCTTCTACGAACTACTAAGTGTCTCGGGCGCCAAAAAGCTGCCTATAAATTCTTGGTTGCGCATGCGCACATGCGAGGCATTCCCGTTTACGTCATGACGTCATGTATGCGCTCCATAGATCACTGGTCCGATACAAAAAAATCCACGAACGCCATCTTGGAGTGGTGTGTATTTAACCTAAGTTCTCGTAACGGAATAGGCAAGATGATGCCACATTGTATGGGACTGTCGCTCATAAGATGCAAATCTTAAACTCAACAACTGCCTATGTTCCTGCTAAGCCAACATAATGTGTAAAAGATGAAAGAACCATCTCAAGTACCCATACTGATATCACCGCATATGATGTCTCACTATCAATGCCAGTCACAATCCCCCTGCTGCTTATACGCAACTCTCTAAGCGAGATAACATACCGCCAGGTGGAACATAAAGATGGTAGAGTCAATCACTAATCCCACTTTCTTCATATACAAAGAAGTCACTCTTTTTGCATACTCCAGAGTGAATAGGAAAACATTCCCACCAAGAAATATATATGTTCACTATAAGTCGCAAAGTGTAGAGAGGGTTACTCTAATGCTACCACGTGCTACATGTCAACCCTCGTAGTCATGAGGGTCCCCCGAGGTTGTGTACTTCAACAAAATCCTGAAATATATATGCCTAACCGGCACACAAGAATAATCAAACACTAGTTAACGAGAAATGAACTCCTTGTATAGAAATACTACATTCATATTACAGCCACCAGAGAATGGATCAAATATGGAAGAAACCTGTTATGTGTTGATTACAACCTAGACCAAGAAGGGTCAGGTACTGTCGGTCAGTGATATACTCGCCAAGACTAGCGATTGCTAATATGCCAGACAATTTCTTCATTCAATCCATTCTGGACACTATTAAAAGTGAAAATCCAGAAGATCAGACAGTATGTGTCATCAATCACTCTCAGTTAAATTTTAAAATCAAGAACATCATTACCAAGAATTGGAAAATTCTTAATGCACAGGAAGGAGAGGAACTCCCACCACCTCTAGCAGCATACAGGAGAAATAAAAATCTCCGAGATATGCTGGTGCATACCAGACAAGAAACCCACAAGATTCACCAACAGGCCACTCTCACGGGATTACCCCCATCTTGGGAAACCATAGATGTGGTACATGTCATGCCTGCAATACAGCGATGGTTACTGATACCATTACATATAAGGGCAAAACCATCAAACTTAGAGACCTTAGTAATTGCAGGAGTTCCAACATCATATATATCATCTTGTGTCCGTGTGAGTTGGCATATATAGGAGAAACTAGCCGCGAATTTCGTACCAGGTACATTGAGCATAAATCAGCTGTCCGTACTAAAAAACTACAGCTCCCATGGTTGCACACTGTTTGGATAAGCATCATGGGGAACATGATCTTCGTTGGTGCATTCTTGAAAAGATTAAATCTATACCAGGTCTGCCCACAGAAACAACTCGTAAACGAAGGGAAACCTTCTGGATTTTCACTTTTAATAGTGTCCAGAATGGATTGAATGAAGAAATTGTCTGGCATATTAGCAATCGCTAGTCTTGGCGAGTATATCACTGACCGACAGTACCTGACCCTTCTTGGTCTAGGTTGTAATCAACACATAACAAGTTTCTTCCATATTTGATCCATTCTCTGGTGGCTGTAATATGAATGTAGTATTTCTATACAAGGAGTTCATTTCTCGTTAACTAGTGTTTGATTATTCTTGTGTGCCGGTTAGGCATATATATTTCAGGATTTTGTTGAAGTACACAACCTCGGGGGACCCTCATGACTACGAGGGTTGACATGTAGCACGTGGTAGCATTAGAGTAACCCTCTCTACACTTTGCGACTTATAGTGAACATATATATTTCTTGGTGGGAATGTTTTCCCTATTCACTCTGGAGTATGCAAAAAGAGTGACTTCTTTGTATATGAAGAAAGTGGGATTAGTGATTGACTCTACCATCTTTATGTTCCACCTGGCGGTATGTTATCTCGCTTTAGAGAGTTGCGTATATGCAGCAGGGGGATTGTGACTGGCATTGATAGTGAGACATCATATGCGGTGATATCAGTATGGGTACTTGAGATGGTTCTTTCATCTTTTACACATTATGTTGGCTTAGCAGGAACATAGGCAGTTGTTGAGTTTAAGATTTGCATCTTATGAGCGACAGTCCCATACAATGTGGCATCATCTTGCCTATTCCGTTACGAGAACTTAGGTTAAATACACACCACTCCAAGATGGCGTTCGTGGATTTTTTTGTATCGGACCAGTGATCTATGGAGCGCATACATGACGTCATGACGTAAACGGGAATGCTCGCATGTGCGCATGCGCAACCAAGAATTTATAGGCAGCTTTTTGGCGCCCGAGACACTTAGTAGTTCGTAGAAGGACGCGGCGACATGTGGAGTTGTTCTCGGAAAGAGCGGGTAAGTACCGAGACAAGTGTATATAATATGGCAGGGCTACGATCAATAGAAGTGTTAGAGCTCAGGCATGTATTTTCCTGCACAACGACATGTATGCCAAATAGAGTTATTCTGTAGCCAAGGGTGACATTAATAATTCGTAAGCGTAGAAACCGCTCCAAAATCGCACCAATACTTCGACCAACACGCCAACCCTTGTATCCTTTTTTTAAGTTCACAGTTTAGATTGTATGCATAGTGGTTAGACGCGTTAGCTTGCCCCGTTTATTCCTCTTTAATCTTAGATCAAGAGTGTAGGCTTTGTTCTATACTAGGGGGTACATGCGCATCATTGGTTGTTATGTATTGCATCTCACTATATGGTGCCATCAGGCATCGGATAACAGTCGTTAGATATTAGCAAACATGAGCTGAGGCCCCTATTCTGAGTATGTGCACCATGATTGTGGCAGGCTATGCAGTAGGCGATATGGAACTAACAATTTAAGTATCATTAGGAGAGACAGCCTTGTAATAAAATAGATGAGTAGTAGCCAATACAGTGGTCACTACATAAAGCCGATACCCTCGCCCATGCATTAGCTGGGGCGATGTGTTTCTTGGAAATAAAGTGTCACCTATACAGATCTCTCTATCCACCTCTTTGCAGGTATACTTATAGTAGATTTACCCTACCGATTACTTCAGGACATACAGTATAGGATTATCTTCTTTGCTACGATTTAAAGCAAAAATATTCGGCTCCTTGAGGAACAAGATCATTACATACATTATACACAAGCATCGATGTGAGTATCTTACTTTCTAAATCCCTTGACTGAAGTCACTGCGAATAATAGCGAGAGAGTTATTGTTAATTTATAAACAGTAAAACATAATATGTCTCCCTCTATAGAACTCTGATTATTGGCGAAGGGGACCTAAACATACTGAACCACTCATTTAGAAGCCTATATCTACCTGAATCAGAAGGTGAGGACTTAGCTATACTATCACCCACAGCACATGTGGATGTGTGGAGAGTTCAAATTATAATTTCCCTTATTTTTAATAATTCCTTCTTTCTGTAGGAGACGGTTAGCTACAACTGGTCATAGACTTCGCTGGCCAGTACTTTATTAGCTACTTTCCTTGGAGAAAGGGCATCATCCACAATTGAACTCAGTAAGTTTATTGGCACTGACCTTAGAAATAGTGTCACAATAAACAGTGCATGCCCATGTATTGTACACTTGTGTAAGGGTTTTGTAGTCAAATCTTTGCATGGCACATCACGGGATATTTTGGTCTATTCTACTAGGTGTTTTATGCTTTGACACCTCCTAGGCAACACTAGATTGCCAATTTCTTTTTGTATAGAGCATTTTTTTAGATATACACTATTATGGATAACTCTGTAGGATCTTCCTGTTCTTTTTCTTCTCTTTTTCTCTGTATTATCTGATGGTCTGATCAATTGTTCATATGATATATTTTAATACAGTATGGGTTAGTTCAAATATATTTATTATTGCTCCTTAGGTACCCCCGTTTTGATTTGTCCTTGTGACACAGTATTCTATTTGGGCGAGGTCCTGATGAAGGTGGTTCACGGTGTGTGTCATTCCACCGAAACGCGCGTCGACCACGTGTGCCCAGACCTTTTGGCTTTGGTTATCATATCTGCCTATCGGAAACGTTTTATATCTATGTGTTCCTTATATCCAAATGTGTATTTGTGTCTTGTATGACTGTGAGCGAATGTAAGGAATGAATGTGGTTTCATGTTAGATTGATTTATGCATTGGGGGTCAATAGTTTGCTATGACTATTTTTGTATTATATCATTGTAGAAAGTGTGTTCCTTTAGTAAATGTATTTACCAATTAATTGATGTGTACAGATTATAACAAATAAGAAAATCATTAAAATGAAAAATAAAAGGAATTTTTAATAAAAAGATGTATTAGATTACCTTTGCAGTTTTGTACCTGAACTTTAGCCCATACAAGATTGAATCTTTTGTAAAGAAATATAGGTCCTAGGGGAGAATTTTTTTGCCTTAGTTTATTGTTTTCCCCTCTTTCTCCCTGACCTCAGTACTATAGAGGGGGTCCCTGTATTTACGAGTATATGTGACGTCATCAGCAGTGCATTGCGGGGGCGCGAGTTATAGTTAGCTGAACTAACTATAACGGGGGAATTTCTATGGTTTTGTACGAGTGAAATGTCCAACTAACTATAACTGTCCCTAAAACCTATGGCTTTTTCAGTGAATTTCAAAGGTTTTTTAAATGCTAATTTCTAACTATAACGTGTCTGAAACTTATGGTTTTTTCAGTGAATATATATATATATATATATATATATGGTTGCAAGTGTATTTTTAAGGGTTTATGGTGAGTATGGGTTTTTGGGTGGCAAGGGTATTTTTAGGGTTTAGGGTGGGTGTGGGTTTTTGGGTGGCAAGGGTATTTTTAGGGTTTAGGGTGGGTATGGTTTTTGGGTGGCAAGGGTAATTTTAGGATTTATGGTGGGTATGGGTTTTTGGGTGGCAAAGGTACTTTTTAAGTTTTGGGTGGGCATGGGTTTTTGGGTGGCAAGGGTAATTTTAGGGTTTAGGGTGGGTATGGGTTTTTGGGTGGCAAGGGTATTTTTAGGGTTTAGGGTGGGTATGGTTTTTAGGTGGAAAGGGTAATTTTAGGATTTCGGGTAGGTATCGCTTTTTGGCTGGCAAGGGTAATTTTAGGGTGGGTATGGGTTTTTGGGATTGCAAGGGTATTTTTAGGGTTTAAGGTGGGTGTGGGTTTGTGGGTGGAAAGGGAATTCATAGGCTTTATGGTGGGTATAGGTTTTTGGGTGGAAATGAAATGTTTAAGGTTTGGGGTGGGTGTAGGTTTTTTGGGTGGAAAGGGATTATTAATAGTGAGTATAGGGGTGTGTGTTTATATATATATGTATATAGTGTTAATATGTACCAATATTAATTTTACAATGCATAAGTCTTTAGCATGCATGCCTTTACCATGAAATTTAAGTGTTTTACAGGTACATACAAACCCATTTCACATATATATATATATATATATATATATATATATATATATATATATATATATATATATATATGGATTTATACTTACCTGTAAAATAGATACATTAATGGGGTGAAGGCAATCATGGTAAAGGCATAGTAGTTGTAAAAAATAGTTGTTGTTAAAACTTTAGTGGTTTAGACTAAGTAGTGCGTAAGAAGTAGTTGTTTAGACTGTAGTTGTTCAAGTGGTAGTTGTTCCATCATACAACCGATATGCTTGAGATATATATCTCAATTGTCCAACCAAAGGTTACAGGGACGTTATAGTTAGGCTCAGATTTTACTCATACAAAACCAGTGAAATACAGCAGTTCTAGTTACCTGAGCTAAGTATAACTTACACCCCCCGCAATGCACTGCATATGACATCACTCATGACCTGGTCAGTGACATCACTGATGGCATCTCAAATGACATCACTGATAACATAACGTGTATTTGTAAAGTACACGTTCACCCAGAAGGGTATCTTGGTTCTGAATAACAGATGTTTATTGTTACCCAATGGTACTCATTTTATTGACCTCAGAAGGATGAAAGGCTGAGTGAACCCGCTGGGATTTGAACCTGTGACCATGAGGACAAACACAGAGCCCTACAGGGGACGCATTAGTCCACTAAGCCACCATACCCGACATCACTGATGACATCATCCAGTGGGTGTAAATGTTTTGTGAATGTTTCTGAGACTTTAAGACGTATACTAAGGTACTGCATAACTTAAATTACAATTCTTTCAGTACTACTAATGAGTGATACTATTTCTAACATATGTCTTCTGAGTGGGTGTGTGAGTGTCTGAATCTGTGTGTGAGTGGCTATCTGAGTGACTGTATGGGTGTGTGAGTGGCTGTATGGGTGAATATGTTGGTGTGTGAGTAGCTGTATGGGTAAATGAGTGGTTGTTAAGTGAGTGGGTGTGTGAGTGGCTGTATGGGTGAGTGAGTGGCTGTGAAAGTGGCTGTATGAGTGGGTGAGTGGCAGTATGGGTGACTGAGTAGATGTGTGAGTGACTGTATGGGTGAGTGATTAACTGTTTGAGTGGGTGTTTGGTTAACTGAGTGTGTGGGGGAGTGGCTGTATTGGTGAGAGATTGTCTGTGTGAGTGGCTGTATGGGTGAGTGAGTAGACATATGAGTGTTTGTATGGTTATGTGAATGGGTATGTAAGTGGTGGTGTGGGTGTATGGGTGTCTGTTGAGAGGCTGTATGGGTAAGTGAATTGGTGGTGAGTAGCTGTATTGGTGAATGAGGGGGTTTGTGAGTGGCTGAATGGGTGAGTGAGTGGCTGCGTGAGTGACTGTAAGGGTGAGTGAGTGGCTGTCTGAGCAGTTGTATGGGTAAGTGAGTGACTGTGTGAGTAGCTCTATGTGTGAGTGGCTCTGTGGATGAGTAAGTAGGTGTGTCAGTGGTTGTATGGGTGTATGAGTTCATGTGTGAGTGGTTCTGTGGATGATGTCATCAGCGATGCCATTTGAGATGTCATGAGTGATGTAATATGTGAGGTCATAAGCAGTGCATTGCGGGGGCATAAGTTATAGCTAGCTCAGGTAACTATAACTGCTGAATTTCACTGGTTTTGTATGAGTGAAATCTTACCCTATCTATAACTTCCCTGTAACCTTTGTTTTTTCAGTGAATTTCAAAGGTTTCTCAAATTCTATTTCCTAACTATAATGTCCCTGTAACCTTTGGTTTTTTAAGTGAATTTCTATGGTGTTTTAGCAAGTAGTCATGTTTGCAGAGTGATGGAGAAAGGGAGTGGGGCCTCCAACCAGCTCTCAGGAATCCCGCTGTATGGGACTTACTGAAGGCAACAGTAGGGCTTGTTGTCCCCCAAGATCCCCCAGCATCCAAGAGGACTTCATCCCCCAACCAGTAGTGCGGCTGGAGGCATGTTTGCAGAGTGGTGAAGAAAGGGGGTGTGGGCTCCAAAGACCACTCAGCAATCCCACTGTGTGGGACTTACTGGAGGTAACAGAAAGGGTAGTTGGCCCCCAAGGACAGTCAACAGGCAAGGGGAGCTCCTACCCCAACCAGCTGTGCACCAGGAGGCGCGTTTGCGGAGTGGTGGGAAAAGGGGGCGTGGCTTCCTGCAACCTCTCACCAATCCAGCTGTGTGGGACTTACTGGAGGTAACAGGAGGGGTAATTGGCCCCCAAGGGCCCTCAAGAGCCAAGGGGACTTCATCCCCAACTAGTAGTGCGCCAGGAGGCACGTTTGCAGAGTGGTGGAGAAAGGGGCGTGGCCTCTGACAACCTCTCAGCAATCCTGCTGTGTGGGGCTTACTGGAGGTAACAGGAGGGGTAGTTGGCCCCCAAGGACCCTCAGGAGTAAAGTGGACTTCATCCCCCAACCAGTAGTGCGCCAGGAGGCATGTTTGCAGAGTGGTGGAGAAAGGGGGCATGGCTTCAAAGACCTCTCAGCAATTCCGCTGGGTGGGACTTACTGGAGGTAACAGAAGGGGTTCCTGGCCCCCAAGGACCCTCAGCAGCCAAGGGGACTTCATCCCCCAACCAGTAGTGCACCAGGAGGTGCGTTTACAGAGTGGTGGTGAAAGGGAGCGGGGCCTCCGACGACTTGCCGGTCTGGCTTTGTTATTTTTTCTTATTTATTTGGGGAGGGGGCACATGGCTTCTCTTCCCTGGGCTGATTTCGGCCCCGGGGACCCCATTTCCCAGGACCAGGCCTTTTTTGAATGGGGGAGGGAGGGCACGGGGCCCCCTCCCTGGGCCTATTTCGGCCCGGGGACCTTATCCCCCAGGGCCCAGCCTCTATTGTGAATGCCCTGGTCCCACCCAGGGCACCCACTCACAACTGTTGGGTGCCGCGAGGGGAGCCTGCAGAAGCAGGTATTGCTGTCACAGAAGGGGAGCTGCAAAACATGCTGCTTCCTCTCTGTGAAAGCAATTCTGCTCCGTTTTCAGCAAGCAAGAGCATATTTAGTGCTCTCGCTTGCTGGAAACGGAGCGCTTGCTGTGGCTTGGTGGGAGCGGAAAAGCGCCTGCCAAGCCACAGCAAGCATCTATGTCCCGGGGTTGGGCACACTGGGACATAGCAGGAGCCGACCCTGGGGGTGGTGGTCCCCAGGGCCATTATTGGCTCCAGGAGGAGGGCCAGCCACCCAAAACCCTAAGAATGTATATGTATATATGTTAGGAGAAGGGCATTCTTAGGGTTTCACAAAAAAAACCAAAGGTTACAAGGACGTTATAGTAAGGTTCTGAATTTGCATGCACAAAACCACAGAAATTCAGCTGTTATACTTAGAGTTGTTTCAAGTAACTATGACCCATGCCCTAAGGTAACTATAACTCACGCGTCCGGCATACACAGGTTTCACATCAATAATTTTATTGTAAATATTGCCGTGATAATATCAATAATGCTATAGAAGATCAAAGATGTAATATGTGGGGCAATTATCTGTGCATTGTGAGGGCATCAGTTTTAGTTACCTTAGGGCATGAGTCATAGTTACTTGAAATAACTCTAACTATAACAGCTGAATTTCTATGGTTTTGTGCATGTAAATTCAGAATGTCCCTGTAACCTTTGGTCTTTCAGTGATTTTCTATGTTTTTTTAAATGCAGTGACCAAGCCCTGAAGCCAACCCCCCACGTGTTGCCAATCCCCCGTTTTTCTGAGTGCTTTGTCCTTCTTTTGCCTAGTTTTTTGACTGCTTTCTCCATCCTTTCCCCCGAGTGTTTTCTCCTGCTTTTGACTCTTTTTTTTTATTGCTTTCTCCTTCCTTTTACCTGCTTTTCTGAGTGCTTTCACCTGCTTTTGCCTTGTTTTTTACGACTTTCTCCTTCCTCTCCCCCATTTTTTTTAGTGCTTTCTCCTGCTTTCACCTCACTTTGTACTGTTCTCTCCTTCATTTCCCCACGTTTTTAGCCTTGGGGACCACCATCTTCCCGGGGCTTTATGTAAATATTAGGGGACCCCCCTCCATGTGCTCATGTGAGCTCCAAGGACCACTACCTCTCCGAGGCTTCTTTTTAACAATTGAGGGGGACATGTGTACCCCCCTCCTGGGGCTCTTTGAAGCCCCGGGGACCACCACCTCCCCTGGGCCAAATCATTAATAGAAACTGGGAGGGGTGGCCATACGGATTTGGGTCCGGGGACCCTAGTCTGGGACACAACCTGGTGGCCCCAACCATTAGGCATCGCTCATGAGCCTAACCTGTTGTTAAAAACTTGGGATTCCTAGTAGATAATGCTCTAAACATGCATTATCAAGTCCGAGTACTGTGTGGTAAATGTTTTCCCATGCTAAAATTACTTAGGAGACTTTTTATGTGGATCCCTTTGAATTGGAGAAAAACCATCTCTCAGGCCTTACTGTCCAGTAATCTGGACTATAGAAATGTGCTTTATGTTGGCATGGCCGACTACTTATTCTCTCATCTGCAAGTTATTCAGAATGCGGCAGCCAAATTGGTTCGTAACAAGAACAAGTAAAGCTCGGCTTCAGTCTGCTTGAAAGAGCTTCACTGGTTGCCCATGAGACAGAGGGCCAAGTTTAAACTACTGTGCTACACGCACAGAGTTTTATACAAACTTGGACCTAGAATCCTGCAGGACAAAGTTGAATTCTATGTCCACTCACGGGACCTTAGGTCATGCAATCGGGCTCTAGCTAAAACCATACGCATTAAAAAAGTTAGCGCGTGAGGTCGCTCCTTTTCTGGCGGCTACTCACTGGAACAAACTCCCGTTGGAGCTTCGCCTCATTGATGAACATATGAGGTACAGGAAGAAGCTGAAAACGTGGTTTTTCTCAGAACTCAAGTACTGATGCCCAGGGGTTAGCTGTTTATGACCCAATTGTTTATGTCTCATGTAACTAAACCCCTTTCAATTGCAAAAGAATAAAGCTAATACAGCACACCAATCATAAGTTCTGATTGATCCAATAAATCAAACTGTATTCCGAGTAGCTAGTAGTCAATACTGTAATTCTTTAGTCCATACAGTCCTTTGATTTCTTGTGCCCCATGTACAGCACATAAAAGATTTTCCAAAACAACTCTCTTTTCATAGAAAACGTTTCTTTATTGAATTTTTCTTTTTTTCTCCTTAATGCCAATTCCCAGCAAACAAAGCAGCCAACACGTGTTTCGTCTGTACAAATGGGTACCGAGACTTTCTCAAGGCTGGAAAAACAAACATACAACCAATAGTTTAAAATCCATATCTGTCATTAGTGACTTGATAATATGGACATAAAAACATTGATAAATTGAAAAGATAGTGGATCATAACCATAAACATTAGTGAATTTAAAAAAATTGCCAAGACTAATAATGTATAAGCAAAAGAACATGCCAGCCTAGTCTGGCCAGAAGCAGAGGACATAAAAATACATCACGACTGAAGAGACATAACAATAAACACTATATTAAAATAGAAAAAACAGAACAAAGACCAAAACCACAAAGTAATGAACACCCGAGACAGTGAAAAGATATTTCATCCCTAATTGGAATAGTGTCAATGGACAGAAAGAAATTTATATAAATTAAATAAATATATAACACCCACCTAAAATGATCAAATTTGTCGCTAGTACTGTTATAATCAAGACACTCTTAGTGTAATGAATGAATTTCGTTTGTTCTATAAAGATAAATGGGAGAAGTGTAAGTATATATCTCAATACAGATATCAAATATGGATATTAATAATGATCATCCTAGAACGATGAACGAGCACTAAAATATATATGCTCTATTATGTCAAATGATCGCCATAGCGAGATAAGTATCTAATGTTAGAATAACATAAAAACTAACATTTTATTGTTAATAATTTTACAAAAGTACGTAAAATGAATCGTGAGGAAGAAACACCATCTCTTATCTTTACAGATGTCAAATAATCATCCTAAAGCGATGAAATAACACTGCAATGTAGAGGCTCCATTGTGACCATAATTTTCATTGAAGAATCAATGAAAGAACACAACCTTGAATTACGACAAAATTGTAGATCAGGCATGATTGACACATGATGTAAACTATATTGTCACACTAACCAAGGGAGGAAATAAAGTTCTAAAGTAAAGATCAAAAGTTAAACAGTTAAAAGGGGCATCAATGGTCCCAAGCAAATCCTAAACTGGAGAAAGGAACAGGGAACGCAAGGATAATACAAAAAAAGGGGAGGAGGGCAGGTAAGTGGGGAAGGGGAGGAAAAGGGGAAAGAACACAACGCGAAAAGCGTGTAAAGTATGGAGTCACTCACCCAAAAGCAAACTGCTAATATCAGAAGCTTTGGGTCGATAAAAATTTCACCATAAAGTGTCGCTAGTGGTGGTTGAGAGTAATGGTTATTATCCCATGGAGTCGAATCCAGAAAAAAGATAAATATACAAAGTACTGTATAGAATCCTGTTAGGGACAGAAAACACATTACCATATTGTCAAGCTATCACTAAATACGGGGTATCACGAAGTTGCAAGAACCCCATACCTCACCAGATATATAGCATAATTAATATAAATGAAATTAACTTTTGCCATGTAACATTACAGGCAGGACGTATCATATATTTTTAGATGATTTGTACTAATAAAAGTCTTTTTTACATTGTTCACAAGTGATCACTTAGCCTTTCTTAGTATCATGTTGCAATTATGTCATATAATGCAAATTAGAACAGTAATTGCCTAGGGAGTTTTTTATTTACAATTGTATTTTCCCTGCCCTAGGAATAGGTATAAGTAGCAGGGTGTCCTTATGTATACACTGATTTACCCACTTCTTGCCTGTGCGGGGCTGATAGCTTTCCTTGTTTGTTCTGTATCTATTTTCTCCTTTCCCTTTTTTGTCTTTTCTACACACACTGTGAGATTTACCATTCTTTAGGTGACAACTACATTTGATACACTCCTATGGATCAACTTAAAACCTTCAGCTTCTCGGACGAGGAGTTTGCTATATTGGTGGGGACTCACACCAGTTTTGAAAATGTCTCGAATTCCCACACGACAGGTAAAGATGATGTTATTAAGCTTATTGCCTTAAAGAAGAAAATCAAAAGGATAGAGGCCCACATGTTAGAATATCTCCGAGCAGGTGTTATTCCACAAGGATTAAGAGTACGCAACATCCCTTGACTGTTTATTCAGTTACGTCAGTTCCTTGAGAAATGGGCAATGATTGCAAATCGTTGTTTAAGAGATCTCATGATGCTAATAGTCGAGACTGCTAAAGAACTAGTCCTCAGTCTAAAAAATGAACTGACCGAATTAGAAGACAAAATAAAAAAGCAAATCCTTTGTAAGAAGCAAAGAAAAAATTAGAGGAAGCAGAAAAAGAGCTACTCTCGTTTTCTGAATACCTAATAAAAAGAAAAACTGACAAACTCAATAACGGTATTCGTTTCAATTCCTGTGAAAAAACATATCCATACCTATCAGAATATTATTACAATCAGGGACAGTATCAGTCCAAAGACAATTCCACAAATCATAAAGTACTGACCTTCTCAGACACATCACATTCTGATGGTGAAGGCAGCACCCATCACTTCGATCAAACAGGTAGACGTTTCCCTTATGAAAGTTAATCAAGGAAGAATGCAACCTTTTTTAGCCCAATGCGGCACTCTCAGGGGCAGACAGAAACCCCGCTATCAATCCAACTTCAGGGGCAATTATCAACCTCAATATTACCAGCCCAACAACCAGCACATGTTGGAAACCAGGAACGGCAGGTACTGGAGGCAGGGAAACTAATACCTATTTTCAATTTATCTTCCACCTCTCTAAATTTATCAACTATTTCGGTATTGGCCAGAGGACTATCGTTCGTACCCCACACAAGAACAAATATTTTTGAGCTATACCAAGATATACTAACTATTTTTCACAAAATACGCCTCAAAACATCTTTTGTAGAGATTCCCGATCAACATCATAAGTCCATCAACCGCTCAGGCTTATCTCTACCCTCGACGTTCACGCCTACATTAGAACAACTAGGCACTGAAGTAACTGTCTTTGAACACACTGTAATGGATTGCCTAGAGAAGGCCACACGTCACATTCCAGAGCCCCTTTACAATCTCAACATTGAGGAGTTAGAAGCTTTGCAAAAGATAAAAAATGACAAATCTATTACTATCAAAAATTGAGACAAAGGAGGAGACATTGTAGTATTAGACACACAACAGTACGAAAACACCATGCTGGCTTTACTTAATGACTCGTTACATTATACAAAAATTTCTTTAGATCCTACAATAAAAGTAACTAAAAAATAAAGGGCCAGATGTACGACTCACCAATTTGCGACTTGCAAATTGCGTCGCATTTGCGACTCGCAAATTGGGATGTCCAACAGTGTCTCAGACACTTTGAGATTCTTAATGGGGTTGCAAATTGCATGCCTCATTAATATTAATAAGGTAGGCGCAATTTGTGACCCCATTAGGAATGGCTAGCACTCAGAAGGATGGTGGCTTGCTGGGGTCAGCTGACCACCATGTCTGTGACTGCTTTTAAATAAAGCAGTTTTTTTTAAAAATGCAGCCCGTTTTCCTTAAAGGAAAACGGGATACATTTGAAAAAAAGAAAAATGAAACTTTTTTGTTTCATTTTTTAAGGGCAGGCAGTGGTCCCTAGGACCACTGCCTGCCCTTAAAAATATTTTTGACCCATTCACAAGGGGAAGGGGTCCCTGGGGACCCCTTCCCGTTATGCGAATGGTTTACCACCTACTTGAAGTAGGTGGTAATAATGCAGTGTTTTGCGACCGCAATTGCGGTTGCAAAACATTCATACATACAAATGCGAGTCGCTATTAGGGAGGGACGCCCTTGGCACGCCCCTTCCTAATAGCGAGTCGCAAACCTCATTTTGCGAATCGGTAAAATTTACTGATTCGCAAAATGAGGTTTGTGCAGGGCCATGCCTTAAATTGCGGTCGCAAACGGGCCGATTGCCCGTTTGCGACTGCAATTTAGGGTCGTACATCTGGCCCAAAATGTCTAACTACAGAAGCATTACAAGCAGGAGAGATATGCGAAAAAGAATTTGATTTCCTCAATGCCTCCAATCCTTGGATGGCAAGTATATACAGAATTCCCAAAATACACAAAAGTACATCTAATCCCCGTATCGTTCTATAGTAACTACCATAGGATTGATTACTGAACCTTTGTCAAAATACATTGACAGTTGGCTACGGCCACATATACCCAAGATTACATCGTATATCAAGGATACTAGGGATATTATGAACAAAGTTGAATGTTTGACCTTCAACCCTAACACCAATTTACTAGTAACCTTAGATATCAAATCTTTATATAGTAGTATACCTCAAATACAAGCTCTGGAAGCCACAGAATGGTTTATAGAAACACAACAGATTGAATGTCCATGACTTTTTTTACTGAAATATTTAGACATCGTCTTATCTGAGAGCACTTTTGAATTTGGCCAAGTACTATTCAAACATACAAAACGAGGTAGCATGGGAGCATCAGTTGCTCCTTCTATAGCTAACATATACATGCCATTATTCGAGACAAAGAACATACATAATGAAATTGCACCTTTTTTTGAATCTGTGACACATTGGTCACGTTACATTGACAATATTTTTTTCATTTGGACTGATACATACCATTAACTCATGGAATTTCTAGAATGGCTGAATCTTTGTGATTGCAATCTGAAATTTACAGCCCACACGAGTACATCACAAGTAGAGGTCTTAGACATCTTGATCCACCACAAGAGTGGCTATTTAGAAGTAGATTTGTTTGTCAAGCCAACAGCGAGAAACACCTTGCTACATTATGAGAGCTATCATCCACGTGCACAAAAACAAAGCATCCCTTTCGGGCAATTTCTTAGATTGCGAAGAAAGTGTTCCAATCTACAGGATTTTGACTTTCAGACGAAAGAGGTAAATGCTAAATTCCTCGCAAGAGGATATCCCCATCGATTAGTGATAGAATCGTACAAAACAGTGAGATTCTATGATAGAGATTATCTTTTACATGAACAAACACTCCAACCCGTCACACAACTAGTGTGTGACACCAAACATTCCACTATGAACAAGAAGGTTAGACAAATTATCAATTCTAACTGACATATTTTGAACAGTAATTCTGTACAAGAACTGAAACTTCCTAAACCTCTTTTTGCCCATTGTCATAATAAGAACATTAAAGATATCGTGGTTAATTCCCGATTGAAGACAGGCAGTCATTTTGTACAAAAACGATCAATGGCAGTGCATCCATCACAGGAACTTTTAAATGCATGCGATGTAAAGCATGTGACACAGCAATAGAGGGAGACACATTTAGTCATAATGGATTTACCATAAAAGCAAAGAAGTTTACTAACTGCAAAACAAAAAATGTGGTTTACCTTTTGCTTTGTCCTTGTAATTTAGGCTATGTAGGTGAAACGTGCTGTTTCACCCCTTTGCGACTCGCCTTACTGAACACCGATCAGCGAATCGCACATCTAAATTAACTGCCCCTTTGGTGAAACATTACTTGGAGAAGGGTCATACAGCTGATGAAATTAGATGGCTAATATTAGAAAAAATCGAGGTATCACTAAACACTCTTAGTGATGACATCAGAAAAAGACGTGAGGTCTATTGAATTTTTGTTTTAGACACCTTTAAATGGGGACTCACTAATGAGATCCCTTGGGAAAATGCGATTAAATACAACACGTAATAATTAGACTTTATGGGGCATATGTAAAAGCCTCTATCACCACGGGAACGTCACGTTTTGTGACGTTCCGTGGCGATAGGGGCCTTGCCTTATGTACAAGGCAGCGTTAAGCCACTTAACGTCGCTTAATGCTGCCTTGTACATAAGGCACCCTTTTACGCTATGGTTAGCGTGAAAGGGGCGTGCAGTGGGTGTTGCGGTGGGCGTTCCACCGCAACACCCATTGTATTTGGCGCTGCCCCCTATGTACAAGGTTGGCGAACATAGGAGGCAGCACCAAAATTAAGACCAGAAAAATCCTGGTCTTAAGTTGGCGAAACGAGGAGAAATGCATTATTCGCCTCGTTTTTGATTTTTCCATGTGTACTGCCTTGTGCAGCACACATGGAAAAAGCAAATTGCCATGGTTTGTTTATGTACAGGAAGGTGTACCTTCCTGTACATAAACAAACCTTTAAAAAATGCCGTTTTGTAACTTTCATGTGTGCTGCATGAAGCAGCACACATGAAAGTTACAAAATGGCATTTTAGGATTGTTTATGTGCAGGAAGCGACCCCTTCCTACACATAACCAATCCTCCCCTGCACACAGACCCCCTTGCACTCTGGTGCACGGGTGCCAGCGTTGGCGCTAAGTTGTTAAATTTAGTGCCATCGCAGGGGGAAACGCAAGGCTGCACCACATTTGTGTAAATATGGTGCAGCCTTGTGCTTCGAGTGGCGGAGCGTGTCGTTAAGCCCAGGAGGCTAACGACACGCTCCGCCACTTCATTGTACATATCCCCCTGAGAGTCTAGATTTTTGCTGTAGACAGGCCGTTCAATTTAGTGCTCTTATTCCATGATCCTTACCGTCCAACAATGTATTATAAACGCACTGAAGTAATCATTTACTTGTAAGTTTCATTATAACTTTTTCTTTTCTTGATCGTTACATTGAAAATCTTGTTTTTAGGTTAAGTGATTATTGTCCCCGTTTGAGGCTATATATGCGAAGAACTATATTTCAGTGCTTTTTCAGCAGTTTTTCTTAACTTTGGTTATACTTCATTTAGTTTCATTTTTAGTCCTGTCATTTCAAATTAGACACATGCTGCTGTTTTTCAACTTATCGCAGGACTGCCTTGTCAGAGTAAGCTGGTGTTCTTTACTCTTTCCATTGTTATTCACCAGACATGCTCCTATTTAGTCTTTCTTCTTGTAGTTCTTCACAATTAGGTTCTCAGTCTAGTTGCTGTCAATCCAGTGTATGTCGCAGTTTCCTACATCATCTTGCGGCCGCCGTGTATAAGAACGTTAGTGTTTCCCGGCAAACTCAGGTCTCGCCATTTCTGTCTGATGGACGCGATCGACAAGCATGTGTCTTCTCCCCTTTTTGACTCTGTATTACTTCCACTCGGAATCATCTTTAGGAACATCTCTTTATTGGAGATTAACTTGTATAATTTGTTTTTATAAACAATGTGGTTACATTTACTGCGGCAAAAATAAGTTCCCGTTTAAACGATTCTGCAACGCCGTTTGATCCATTTTTCGATTGACCATCATTAATTTACTGACTTTTTAACAGACGTCGCTTGACATACAAAAAAAGATTCATCTAACCAGGAAATTAAGGTTATCCAAATTTGATTCACACGCTTGTCTCGTGTTAAGCATCATTCTAATCAGCTTACTCGACAAATGTCAGCTGCGATAGATTTAGATGATTGCAACTGTAGTTAGAGACATTTCATTTTTTGCTTGGTTCCATTTACACTGGTCGACATATAGATTAGTCTCTTTAACTCTCCATAAACCAGAGTGAAGTCCCCATTCCCAGATGGGTTTCTACATTACTTAAGAAACTCTCAACAATTATATAAGGTAGTGTTGGAACACTAGAAATATTCATCTATCCATTCAGTTAATTGAAATAGAAATAAGTTTATGGTCACCATTTAACTATTCCTTCTCATTACCAATTTCTGCAGCTTGATTTAGCCGATCTTGTTTTGCAACCCTTGATCCCCTATGCAAACTTTCAACCAGAACCATCAGAGCTTTATAGTTGGTAAGAAAATCCCAGCTCTTTTTTCACTGGTTAAATGGCCTTTTTTCTTGATTTTACCTTCCGTGAGAGCAATCATTCAATCAATCAATCAATCACAGAATTTGTAGAGCGCACTACTTACCCGCGAGGGTCTCAAGGCGCTGGGGAGAGGGAAGGGGGGTGCTGCTACTGGTCGAACAGCCAGGTCTTGAGTAGCCTCCTGAAGGTCAGCAGGTCTTGGGTCTGTCGTAGGCTTAGTGGAAGGGTGTTCCAGGTCTTGGCGGCGAGGTGTGAGAAGGATCTGCCGCCGGTGGTTGTTCTTCGAATGCGAGGGACGGTGGCAAGGGAGAGGTCGGCGGAGCGGAGCTGGCGGTTGGGGACGTAGAAGAAGAGTCGTCTGTTGAGGTAGGCTGGGCCAGTTTTGTGGAGTGCCTTGTGTGCGTGGATGAGGAGTTTGAAGGTGATCCTCCTGTCGACGGGGAGCCAGTGCAGGTTCCTCAAGTGGGGGGTGATGTGGCTGTGGCGTGGTACGTCGAGGATCAGGCGTGCGGAGGCGTAATCATTGGGGCTCATTGTTTATTTTCTGGTTTCCTTCTTCTTTTTTTCTGTTAGGTAGTGTCACATAACATTTCCTCTCCATTTTATCGAAACTCACCATGATTCTGGTGAAGGCACAGGTTGTTGGGCTCTGCTATTTTTCTAAATTCTTTCTGCATACACCTGGTTTCTTCCTTTTTTTATTATCAGTTGATTTTATGGCTAAGTGTTCACTTTTGTTTTTAGACATGCTATCTGTGGCTTTCCTGATGAAGGCGCTGTAGTTGCCGAAAAACGCGCGTAGAAACAACACAACAGGATCCATACATGATCAGAGCCACTTAATTGTCTCTCAGTTTGGACATATGTGTTACATTATTATTTCTTCTTTGTGTTTTTTTATATATCATTGATTTTTGATATTCAGACATTTATGGTTTTCATTGTTATAACTGTATGTCAAAGTACTTCTTTAATCTAATCAATTGTGCAAAACTATTTTTATATCAATTCCATCTTTAAACATATATACACGAAATTATGTATGATTGAAGTTGTTTATTGAGAGACGTGCATTCAAATAGGAGCATATATTTTGTCCTTCTTTGTCTCCTTAAACAAAAATGATTTGAATTTGATATTCACAGGACACATCAGCGAAACCAATGTAAACTATCTAGATTTGGAAGTTTACATAGAGGATGACAACTTACTTACTAGATTATATAGGAAACCGACGGCAGGCAATTCTGTCCTGAATGCTGGGAGTCACCACCCCAAAAGCCTGGTAAAGAATATTCCATACGGGGAGCTTTTGCTCCTTAAACGCAACTGCACTACTAAGCCAGATTATGATCAAGCAAAAAATCAAGCCATAGAAAGATTCAAAGCTAGAGGCTATACTAATGCAGACTTGCGCCAGGCAGAGACAAGGGCAGACAAAATAAACAGGTCTGAACTATTGACAGCTAATACATCTAAGAAAACGAAACAGGAAGGCCCAGCCAGGATGATCACACAATTTAATGAAAAATCTGGAAATGTTGTGCAGATCTTTAAGAAGAACTGGCACATTCTGCAAACAGATAACGTCTTAAAACACAACCTTCCCACACGTCCGCAGATAACGTATAGACAATGTCAATCCTTAAGTGACCATCTAATACACAGTCACTACGATGCCACTCCCTCCACCACAAAGACAATTGCAGGTTTCTATCCCTGCATGTGCTGCAAAGCGTGTAAATATAGTTGTAAAGTTACCAGCTATAAAGGTAAACTAGGGGATCCTAGACCTACCAGAACGATTAAGCAACTCCTGAACTGTAATTCGGAATACACTGTGTACTGCCTAGAGTGTCCCTGCCCAAAACACTACATAGGAAGTACAATACATCCAACTAAAAAATGCATCCTTGAACACATGCGAGCAATTACCAAAAAGGATGTGCCTTATCCTGTTGCTCGTCATTTCGAGACTTTCCACCAAAGTAATCGAGACCTCTTGAAATTTTACTGTATTGACCAAATACAGAAAAACGAGAGGGGAGGGGACAGAGTCAAAAAATTGCGTATTTTGGAGTCGAGATATATAATAGACCTTCAAACAAAGACCCCCATAGGACTCAATAACGATGAGGAGAAGTGGGTACAATTAGAGTAGAAAGAGGCATTCCAAATAAATTCCCCACACATCAGAGACTGTGTCATAATACATAGCCGCCCCCTTCGTACCGCAGTGACACGATTGCCCATTCAGGGATTAAAAAATAAAAGAATACGGGAGATATTGCGATGAAATGTATATATATATATATGTATATTCTTATTAGGCAACACAGTTATCAGGTACAAATATCATATTGAATGATGAATTAATGGATTAATAACTCTAGCCACTTGTGTTTGCATAATGTTCTATTATTAATTTTATTCTCCCGTATGGATTGATGAAGCTGTCTGCACGAGTACTCCACAAGGGTTTGATTTAATCTCATTTTTCTATTTAAAACCACGTTACAAGATGGCCGCCATGAAATCTGGTATTTATCCACGACTTAAAGACCATCTTTTCTTTTGATGTATTGCACCTGACACATTGTTGGATTTAAATGTTATCATGATACCAAAGCAAACTGACATAGAGGAAGGCGCAAGCCGAAATGCGTCTGTCAGTGCAGGGGGTCTGCACATTAAAGCACTTTGTTTCGATAAACTTCCGTGTGTGCTCTCATACTTTGCGCCTGAGGATTGTCGCCGTTGTGTTTTCATATATATATATATATATTTCATTGGATGCTGTCAGCATGAAAGTGAATACAATTCGGTAGTGTGTTGCATGGCTCAGGAAGAAGTCTTATTATTGGCTGTTTAAAAAAAGAAATGTAAAACAGACATTGATATGCTTTTGAATCTGTGGAGTAAAGCACACCTGCTGTATCTCATTTGGAAGTAGCATGTTCCTTCTAGAATGTGCTGTGAACTTGTGACCTACTGGTTCCACTGGGTTGCTAGGTACACTGAGCTAAGACTTTGTATGAGAGTGGTGTTCCATTAGTGTGCTTAGGTTTTACAAATGTTGTCCAAACAATGCAGAAAGAGCTAAAACAACAATATAATCTACAAACTGAATTCAGTGGTATGTTTATACCTTTCTAATTTTTTTAAAAATGTACATTCGAAATTAAGATGTATATCGGAGTTTGATTAAAAGGAGTATCACAGTGATGAGAAAAAATATACGAGTTGAACTGTATCTATGAGAGGGTTAGTGTTTAAGAGGTTAGTGGTGAATGTTTTGGGAAGTAAGAGAAAAATTAATTAGAGCCTGTTTATTATATTGTGTACTTTATTGAAAAATACCAGTGTAGTTTTGTGGAAAGTTGCAATGAGGAACTAAGAATGTTTTAAATGTCTAAACATCAGATGCAGAATTGATACATCTCTCCTTTGCATTCTGGGAGTTATAGTACTTTTAGTAACATTATTAAACAGGAATAGTGTAGTGAGAAATAAAAGAAGAGAGCATGTTTTCTGTGTGTATATGAATTAGAAAGAAGTAATACTTGTTGGGTATATATTGGGAAGTGTTTGTCAATGTGTTTTTTAACTTATATGACCACTTTGCATATGCTTAGACGGTGAGATTTAGTTTTTGGGCTTGCACATAGCTATATATACGGTGGGACTTTTGGGTTTGCTTAAAGATGCAGAGATGTATATATTTTGGGAAAGATGGCTTGAAGGTGTACATCTATTAAAACATCGCATATATGTTTACATGGTGATCTATGTTCATTAAGTCTGATGAAAATGTCATGTATATGGTGAGGGTAGTGTTTTTCTTTATACATGGTTTGTTTAAAATTGAGAAGGATTAATAGTGCAGAATGCCTTGAGAGTTCTTGTGCTAGCTTCATTTCGAGTGTAACTTTTGTTTGAGATATGCTGAATATATGTTTTAGAAGCAGAAGAAGTATTTGAGAAATGATGTAGGTATGCCATTCACAAAAGGTTTTGTGCTTTGAAAAATTTCAAAATGTTGTTTTCCGGTTTAGAAACTTACTGATGCATGTGCGCGCTTAGTAGCAAAGTAATGTAGTTTCTAGAGGGCCATGTATGCAATTATATAGCAAGTGTGATACCTACATTCCACTTGCACATAGCTCAGAAGAAAAGCATGTATACAGTAAAACAGGTAGTTTGATACTGACAGAGGGAGATAACTAATGATTCAGAGATATAGTGGCAATTGTTATGTATCTAACAGGAATGAAGGTACTTTCTCAGTCAGTCAGACAGTATTCAGGCATTCATGGAATCCCCCAGCCACTACTCAGACAGTCATCAAATCAGTGATTCACTATCTATAGAGTTATTCAATTATCCAGAAACTATACATGTACTCTTGAATCAGGCAGGCAGAAATTATGTTGTTATTGAAGTATGCAGGCACTACATATACATTGATTTAATCACCTCAATACTATCTATTGACTTATGCATTTAACAAGGCTGTAACAATGCAATCATTATAACATTTGCGCAGAACCTATGCAGCCATCTAAACACCCACTTACAACCCATGCAATCATTGAAATACTGAGATACATGCGTGCACTGATGAAACACTCAGGCTCTACTCATGCACTCATGTAATTACGTAGAGAGTATCATTGTAGTAAGCCTATCACCCATCCAGTCCCTATGCAGTCATTTAATTACTGAGCCAATAGTCTTGCACTAATGCAATCACCCTAGCAGTATACTTACTTTCATCCAATCTCTAAAGCTTTAACAATGGAATCATGCAGTGACTCAGACACTAGTCATTCACTCATCTAATTAGATAGGCACTACTAATGCACTTATTCAATTCTCTGGGCACTATTCATGTAGTTATGTAAGCATCCAGGCACTACCTGTTCAGTCAACCAAAAAGACATGGGCTGCATCCAATCGCCGAAACACTATTCATCCACTCATCCAGTAGGCTAGGTGCTATGCATGGGCTTAAACAATCATGTATGCACTATCCATGCACTGCATAAATCACCTATATACTATGTATGCACTCTTGCAATAATCCAGGCACTAGAGTTGCACTCATTTAATCATCCTACCATTATCTATGCATGTATTGAATTTTTGAAGCATTAGTCATGCACTTGTTGAATCATTCAGGCTCTACTGATGCTCTCATCCAAACACCCAGATACTAGTGGTATACTCATGCAAACATGCAGTCAGTAAGTATGCAGATATGGAATGACCCATGGAGTTATGACATAGTCAAGGACTCATCTAACACAACTTGTAGCCTCAGGGAATCACCTAGGCACTACCTATGCACTCATTCAATCATCCAGGGTGTATTGATGTATTCAACCACAAACCCATGTATTTACAAGTTTTACTGAGGAATATGTATTCTTTAGGCAATATGGGTGATAGGTTTGCTACAATGGTACTCTCTACATAATTACATGAGTGCATGAGTAGAGCCTGAGTGTTTCATTAGTGCACTCAGTATTTCAATGACTGCATGGGTTGTAAGTGGGTGTTTAGATGGCTGCATAGGTTGTGCGCAAATGTTATAATGATTGTATAGTTACAGTGTTGTAAATTTAGTGTTAAATTTAAAAAAGTGTAGAAGAAGGAGAGATGCAGTGAAACAGAAAGAACGATTTGAGAGAGTAGTTGATAAGGCCTTTTCTTAGAAGAGGAAGCTTTTCATTTTGATTCTAAGTAGAATGAAGACTCTTGACAAAATAGCGTTTTGCATGAAGAGACAAAACCAGAAGAAAAGATTAATGAAGAGAAGTAACTGTTGTACAGTTTTTAGTAGACAATGGATACATACTTCTTGTACAGAGGCTTTCTTTAATGAAGAAAGCTATCTCCAGGATAACAAATTAGTTCAAGCTATTGATTAAAGAGGACTATGTTATGAAATGAAGAATGGTAGTCCTATAGCAAAAGAGGTGATGGTACCTAGAAATGTAGAAGAAGTTATTGTAGAAGAGGTACAAGGAAGGAGTGGTTCAGGGTACTGTCTACAAATGGAATTGTAGTAGTGTTTCTAGTATTAGACAGCAATCCATTGATATATTAAGAAAATTCCTACGTATCTTTCCAAGGTGAAGTTTGTAAGAAAGTGCCCTCTTTCTGCATGGTTGCCCCCACTTTTTGCTGAACTGCTGATGTGCTTTGACTGAGTGTGCCCTGGGCTCCTGCCAATCAGGTACACAGGGCCTATGTTCTTTCCCTAAAACTGCATTGAAGACCAAACCCAATTGGCACTCTCTGGCCACAGGTCAGTCCCTGGTAAATTGTACCACAGGTACCCAGGGCCCTGTGACCAGGGAAGGCCTCTAAGGGCTGCAGCACTTATTGTGCCACCCTTAGAGGCCCTGTACCTTTACACTCACACACTGCCTTTGCAGGCTGCGTGTTTTGGTGCAGAACAAAGTGAAGAGTCGACATGGCACACATCTCTGTGTGCTATGTCTACAATCCACTGCCCTGGCATAGATCAGTCACCCCTCTAGCTGGGTGCACTATACCAGTGGTGAGGGTACAGTTGCACGAGCCCTGTACCCCTACAGTGTATAAGGCAATTCTTAGACATTGTAAGTGCAGTGCTGCCATTAAGAGTATATGGTGCTGGGAGTTTGTCATTACGAACTCCACAGTACCATAATGGCTGCACTGAAAACTGAGAAGTTTGGTATCAAACTTCTCAGCACATTAAACCCACACTGATGCCAGTGTGGGATTTAATGAAAAATGCACATAGAGGGCATTTTAGAGATGCCCCCTGAAAAACGACCTACCACTAGGGTCCAGGCTGAGTGGCTGCTTTCAGCTGCCACCACCAGACATGTTTCTGGACCCCTGGGTCGAGAGCCTGCTGCTCTCTGGGGTCTGAAACAATGCACATCCTGGGACGAGGTGCCAAGCCTCCTCCCCCAGGAAGGGCAGGGTCCACGAAGGGGAAGCTTCAAAAGATTGCCGCCTTTGTGAGCTTCCCCAGGCCTTTTGCTGCTTCCAGCAACTGGTCACCACCGGTTCTGACCCCCACTTTGGGCGGGAGAACCGTCGGTATAACCAAGTGAGGAAGGGAGGTGTGCCTACCTCTGCCAACCCCACCCCTCAGGTGGGGGAGGCGAGGTGAAGCACAACTCTCAGTCCTCGCCATCTTGCAGATGGGGGGACCCAGCCAACCAGGGTGAGGCTTATGCCCCCTCCCACTGGAGGGTGGCATAATAGGGGGTGTACCCACCCAGGGAAGGGACCCATTGGTCCCAACCTTTTACCTACCTGTAACACCCCTAAATCTAGTATTTAGGGGCACCCCTGAACCTTGCTTCCTCAGACAAGAAACCACAAGAAGAAAAAAAGAAGAAGGACCGAACAGCCGTGCCGAAGCTAAGGGGCTAAGGAGGACGCCCACTGACTTGACCCCAGCCCTACTGGCCTGTCTCCACCTCGAACCTGCAGAAGCAAAACTCTGGTGTGTCCTGCAGCCAGCAGCCTCAAGAACCCCGAGGACCTGCCCTGCATTCAAAAGAAAAGACTGTGTCTCCTGTGAACACCAGATTTGTTCATCAACAGACTCCAGCTCCGGCACGATCCGCTAGTCTGCACCACTCTGCACCCGACGCCCACGGCCCGAGTTCGAGTGCCCCAACACCACGAGGAGGTCTCCCTGGTGATCCGGACCCGAGATCCAGTGACCCCTGACCTGCCTCAAGCTTCCAGACGACGCCTGCAGCCTCAAACCAGAAGGTCCCCCCAACCGCGACCAGGAGCTGGTAAGAAGATCCGACCCTTAAAGACACCCCTGCACCCGACGCCCCATGGCATTGGGTGGCCCAACCGACGGTGTCTAACCAAGCCCCAGCATCCCAACTTACCTCTCCAAGTGGTGGTTGCACCCAGAAGACCTTCGTCCCCGAGCCTTCAGTGTGTTTGCAAACCGTAGACTCCCCATTGAAAGCTACAGGGTGCCCGACGCCAAAACAGCACTCTGCACCCGGCCGCCCCAGTGCCGCTGAGGGTGCACCTTTTGTGCTGGCTTGAACCCCCATTTGCCCTGAGCTTAATTCCAGGAGCTTTGCTCCCACAACCTTGTGGCCTGCTCGTAAGCAGCCACCAACTGGAGGCCCCCTATCCCCCATTGGATAACATTGGGCCTCAGCACTCTGCACCCGGCCGCCCTAGTGCCGCTGAGGGTGTAACAAGAGTGCATCCTTGACCCTGGGGGACCCCTGAGTCTACCCCCAGAATACCAACTCCCACAACCGAATACTTACCTTTGAACCGATAACCCTATTTTCCTCCATAGGATAAGATTGACTGTTTTTCTGTGAAAAGTTTCTAAGTGTGGAGTTGGAAAATCTATAAAAGTTTCTAAAACTGTAACAAAATAACCAAAACGCTTTTACTCACCTGTTTACAGGAAATGTCCCAGTGCAGTATCCAGGTATACTGCACTGTGTAAGAAAAGTAATCTGTAAAGTAATCTACTTGACATTCTACTGAAAAGCCAATACAAAGTATATGTACAATAGTTCTACTGTAATCAAACCAAAAGTATATATACAACTGCAATCCAAACTGTTTACAAACTGTATTATTACTGCAAAGTACTTATCACTTACCTGTGCCAGGCTTGCTTGGTTCTAGGAAATAAAATAACTAAAAGAATATTTTCATACAAAACCAATTTATCTGAAGTACAGTCTTTGAGTGTGTGATATCATTTACTGATTGAGTGTGTACAGCAAATGCCTAACACTACCCTCTGATAAAGCCTTACTGCTCGCCCACACTACCACAAATAGAGAGTAAGGTGCTATCTACTATTACCTCTGCCTACCTTTTCGGGTTCCACTGGACTCTGTGCACACTATACCTCACTTTGGTATAGTATATACAGAGCCAGCTTCCTACAAAGTTTAAAACACAAAATAAGTTATACCACTCAACAATGCGAACTTTAGGTAGGAGGCTGCATTATGTGAGCACTCCTGCTTTATGTTTAGGAGAAATACGTAGAGCACTTTTGCAGGGTAGTGTGGCACACATAGAAAAGGTTTGTGGTGATATGCAGTTTCATTTCTTTCGTCTTCAGCAGGTTTCTAGGGAAAGTGAAGAGTTGTTAAGAGGAGGAGTTGCAGATCAAGACACATATATTACAGTTGATAGTTTTAAAAAAGAGATTACAAAATTTAACACAGTCTTCTGTAAAAGAACAGAGTATGTTTGTATACGTTGTTGATGCACTTATTAGAAGATTTAAACACAGACTGTTGACTTATATTTAAAAAATAAATCATGATAACGGGCAAACGTTACCTGTGTATTTATTTGTAGAGGGATGGTTAGACTTGTCTATACGGCAAGTTAATTTTTATTTATTTTTTAATATATTTTTATTAAGCCAATAAATTACATACGTATACAAAATTTTGAATTTATACTTATACTTAAAGGTAAGATTTGGAGCAAATAGAGCGTACAAAACAACCAAATAACATTCCAACATTAATACAGAAAATTCCTATGTTGCATAATTCATTCATTCTGTGTGAGCATAATAGAGTACAAAAAAATTAGAAGATTAAAAAAAAGGCCCAAAAACAAAAAATAAACACACTTTAATTTCTCATTGTATATATAATTACATCCCCCAATATGGTCTAGCAGTGTGCCCCAGATTTGTATTCCAAGTCTAAGTTTCTGTGGCCCTTTAAGGGCGTACAGACTATGCTCTAAATTACAAATGGCATAAAATCTTCCTCTTCATATTTCAAATGACGGGGGTTCTTTTTGGAGCCATACTGAAGCTATGCACAGCCGAGCCACTGCTGCAGTCATAAAAATCAAATACCTACATTGGTACAGCTCCCGGCTGACCATAGACTCATCCAGCACTCCCAGAAGCATGATTATCGGTGTAATAGAAATCTGTACCCCAGTTAATCTTGTCAAAAAGGTCTCAATCCCCCGTCAATTGCCTCAGCTTAGGACACAGAAAAAACATATGAAGGCTATCAGCCTGATCGGCTCCGCAGCACATACATTTACCATTATCTGACCCACCCCATCGGGAGATTTTGGCTGGCGTTTAATACAAATCAAAAATGGTCTTAAAATGCTGTGTTTTGAGATTGGAGGAAATCAAAATCTTCTCCCCTTTTCCTATAGAATACTATAAGATTTCACCACTATAAGATAAATTAATATTCCATTTGAGATTTTGAGCCTCTAAATCATCTTGCTGTGTTTCAATGAGGGCTTGATACAGAGTACCAATCCTCCCACCGCCTCTAATTGCCTCAATCAGATTATTCTTTTTGGCTAATGTTTCTTGATTTGATTTCCTCTGTAGGTAATCTCGAATCTGCAGATATTTAAAAGAAATCCTTCTTTAATGAAGAATACTTTGCTGCCAAGGTAGAATAAGGCAGAACACCATCTTTATCAAAGAAATCCCCCAAAATCACTATAACCTTTCGTCGCCACCTGGCCAAGGTAGTGTCCCAAAAAATAGAGGGTAGTAATAGTGGTGCTGCAGTGGGTGTATAGTGACAAACCCTGCTGAGTTGCAAACATCTTCAAACCTGCTGCCAAACTTTACTAACTGCTTGTATAACTTTAAAACTAGTCTTCTTGTAGTAGCTTGTTTCAAGATATTTAAAAAAAACTTCTCTTGGCCTCAGATCCCAACTCCATTTGATAAATCGATGGAGTCTCTGCCATCTCAAGAGTTCCCTCCCCTGTAAGTAATATTCGCATGTGTTGAAGGAGACAAGCCCAATAATATTGCATGAAATTAGGTACCAACCAACCCCCACGACTTCTAGGTAGGCTCATATATTTCATGGCCCTACGTGGTTTCCCCTGTGTCCGTATAAAACTACTACAATTCGACTGTAGTTTCTGAAGTTGATTTCTTTTGAGCTCCAAGGGTACAGATCTAAAAAAAGAAAGTACCTTGGGCAGTATTTTCATTTTTAATACATTACACCTCCCGACTAATGAAAGGTGTAAGCAGTCCATTCTGTCTAATTCGCTTTTAATTTTTCTCAACATAGGATCCCAGTTGGCAGACACCATTTTGTCCAGGCATGTTCTAATTCAGACACCAAGATAGACTACTTCCTCTGTAATCCTAACATCGTTAAAGAGAGCTTGATTAGTACAGATTATTTGAGTTTTGGCTATATTTAATTTATACCCAGATCCCTGCCCAAATTGAGATGCTAGCCATTCAATCTCGGATATGGCTACGGCAGGTTCAGGGGTGACAATAGCCGCATCATCAGCGAGGCTAGCACCTTATACTCTTCCTGTCCATATTGCACCGGTTTAATAATAGGGCTATTTTCCAGCATATTCAAAAAAGGATTAATATATAAATCGAACAGTAGGGGGGAGCAAGGGCAACCTTGCCTAGTCCCTCTAGAAATAGATATTGGTTCAGATTCTAATCCAAGTGCACAAATTCGAGTCGTAGGAGACCTGTACATAACATTGATTGCCTTAATGAAATCGGACCCAAAACCTTGCCACCGCATAGTTGCCCATAAAAATTCACCAGAGACACGGTCAAATGCCTTTTTGGTGTCGAGTAGCACCATTCCAAGCAGTGCTTGATGAACATTAGCCAAATCTAGCAGAGTTACCACACTGCTAATAGGGTTGATCGTGCCTCTTCCAGGGTAAAACCATGCTGTCGGGCTGAGACCAAAGGAGAGATAACTCTTGCTAACCGCATGGCCGTACTCTTTGCATGAATTTTATCATCGCAATTTAGTAAAGAAATTGGTCTATAAGACCCTGGTTCTATAGGAGACTTGCCCTTCCTTTTAAAAATGACAATGTTGGCTAAGTCCCAAGATGCTGGAGCATGCCCTTTTTGTGCTTCCTGAAACGTTATGAGCATATCTGACTTTAGTTCAGGAAAGAACATTTTAGAGAATTCTGTAGGCAACTTATCGGGACCTGCGGCCTTACCGCTTGCCAAGTACCTAATAGCCTCCGTAAGCTCATCTAGTGTTATAGGTTTATCCAAATACTCACGATCCTCTGGACTGAGAGTCCTACTATATGGATCTCGTATAAACAGCTCATGTCCCGTATTCCCAGTAGAGCCCTCAGTATATATTTCTTCAAAAAATGCCCTAAAACTTTCAGGATCTCAGATGGAGTTTCAACCACCCTCCCAGATGGATCTTCGATAGCAGTGATTGCACGCTCAGCCTCCTTACACCTAATCCTTTGTGCCAGGCATTTGCCAGTTGCCTCCCCATATTCATAACATTGTCTTTTATATAAGTGGTAGTTATTAGCATTCTCTTTAGACCAGTGTGCATTGATTCTGGATCTACAACGGGCAACTTCAGTTTGTATCGAAGTAATGTCATCGATTACGCTGTACACATTGTATAAGACTCTGCTCTGCCTTCCGGAGATCTTCATAAAAACCCTGCATTAACTGCCTTTACTGTCTCTGAATGTATAAACCGAAGCTAAGAGCTTCACCCCTGAGCCCTGCCTTTAATGAATCCCAAACTACATTATAAGTGGTAGTATTGCGATTGATAGCCAAAAATTATCTTAGTCACTGCCGAATATGAGTAACAAAGCCTTCGTCAAGTAGTAGTTTCCTATCAAAAGAGAAGGACCCGGCTGGCCTAAATAGACCACACATTGGAATATCCAATATAAGGGGGTCATGGTCCGACGTGACTCTAGGGAATATCTGTATACTGGCGTTAGCAGCGAGTATCTTCGTTATAAAAAAATAATCAAGTCTAGCAAATTTTCTGTATGGGCATGAATAATGTGTATAGCCAAGATCAGGATGTTTTAATTTGGCCCAGACATAGACTAAATTGTGATCCCCTAGCAGCTGCTGTAAGGCCCTAAAGACCTTAGGTTTCCGACTAATATATATGTATCTGCCCACCTGTATAGTGATATCCTCCATCTGAATATTGAAATCCCCACATAATACCAACGGCATGGGCCAGGAGGCCAACTCAACATTGAGAAAGTCTCAAATCTGTGCCTCATCCATATTGGACCTGTAAACAGAGCAAATTACAAATTTACTGTTACCAACAGCACATTCAACAATTGCCCAACGGCCATATTTATCAACAAGTACTGTGCACGTAGAGCATACTGTGGTATTTGCGAGAATAGCTACCCCTCTGGTGGTAGTGCCCTGTGTTGTACAGGCTAGTAAAGTATACCCCAGTTCTAATGAAACCTTATGCTTCCCCAGGGTATATGAGTCTCCTGGAGACACACCACATCCGGTCGCATTGCTCTAATTGCCGTTTAGCCCTATTATTAAGGCCACAGACATTAAAAGAACAAACACGAAGTCCAACAGACATCAACCCATATTAGATTTATCAGGCTGAGAACCTTCCAGTAGTAACTTAAACATATTAACTAAATAAACCATATACATTATCTTAGCTCTAATCTTACCAATTACTGGCTTATTTATAATTTCATCCCCCCGTGACCCCTGAGCCACCCCACCCACCCCAAGTAGCCCCACATGACCTTCACTAGTGCCCCCCTACAGTTGGAACCCCCTCCAGCCCAATCTTCGAGGCAAAAGGACCCTAGGGTCTGAAGTGATGGGGAGCCTCCCAACTCCTGCAGATCAACTACCCTCCGCCACCTGAACTAAAAGAAAAAAAAACATACAAATAATCTAGGCCACCCCTTCTACCCCATACTAATTACAAAGATTTTTCTTCTTTTTTTTTTCTTCCCCTCCTCTCATCTTCCCTCTTTTATAGGTTTTAAACTTTAAACGCCTGTAGGAATTCTTTGGCCTTCCCCTCGGAGGTGAAAAAGTGGGTTTATTCTTTGTATATGATTTTGAGTTTAGCGGGGTTAAGAAGAAAAGCCTGAGTCCCTTTATTATGGAATGCCGTAATCAATTGTGGAAGCTGCCAGCGTTTTCCAACTGTCGCATGACAGCAGTCCGGCTGAACTGAACAAAAAACTCAGCGCCTCTCCCCTTTCTCTTCCTATCTGGACATGCCAGATCATACAAAGCCTGCCGAGACAAGAAATTATTTAAACAAATCAAGATTGCCCTTGGTTTAACGTTTGAATGTCCAGAATGAAAGTCTTGCTTAAATGGGAATCGATGAGCTCTCTGATCCTCTGAGTCCCAGGACCATTGCGTGAGCTCAGGAAATGCTTCTGTGAAAAGATCAACTATGAATTTCCGGGGGTAGGAACCTTCCACACCCTCGGGCAGACCAAGGACTCTGAGGTTATTGCGTCGAAGTCGATTTTCCAAGTCCTCGAGTTTCCACTACATGTCATTCTTCTGAAGTGCTAAGGTGTCAGTTACAGCTTTTTGCGCTACAATCACATCTTCCAGCGTAGAAATTCTGTTCTCAGCTTCGCAGATTCTTTTGTTGTATTCCGAGCAGGATTTGGCCACTCGTCGTATAAAGTTCTGTAATTTAAGGCAGGCCCCTTGCATTCTCTGGCTTTCCATACGAATTTCTTCTCTGTGTGCCATGATGGTTTGATAAATAACAGCAAGCGAAATATCCTCTGTGTGTTCTGATGTTATAGGAGCAGCCTGTTTGGGTATGTCCCCCCGATCAACTCCCAGACTTGAAGAAAATGAATAGTCCCAGGACAACATCACAGCAGGTTCTTTTTGCTCCTTTAGGCCCGATACCTGTGTCTTCTAGCGGACAGTACCCGTACCCCCAGACTTATTAGAGTTGCTGAGGTCCCCTTCTTCCAATTGTACACTGCTGGTTTCACTCCATTGGTAGGTTGGAGAATCTCCCCCTGAACATGGTTCTGACAGATGTGATGTCTCATCTCCCGATGAGTTAGACGGGTGTGACAGGGAAAAAAATGTCCACCGGAATCAATCTCTCCCTGGGGAGCGGAGCTGTCAACATGCCCCTGCACGGTTTGATTTTTAAGCCTTAGCAGCTTCGAGTTCCTTCATGAGGGTTCCTGTTGACAGCCTATTTAATGAGGTGGATACTGGCTCTTTCCCCCCTCCACTTAGGTCCCCAGAAGCATCTATGTCCGGCAATGACAGGGCAGAAGTGGGGTCTACAGCTTCAAGGACGACACCACCCCTTGCCCACTCCTGAATGGTAACAGGGCCAGAGGCCGAATCTTTCTCAGAGCCACCCTTGTTATCAGAGTGTTCCTCCTTACATTGCCCAGTCCCACCAGTCTCTCCCTGCAGGCTGCTATCCATCACACAAATCTGTTCACTGCCGGTCCCTTTTACCGATTGCAGATTTTTACCTTTTTTCGCGTGGAGAAAGAATGCTGAGGTAATTTTCTTGCAGGATCCAGGGAGCCGGGTCTTCTCAAAGATCGAAACTCCTTCTCCGGCCACTGTCACTTCCGCGTGCTGTTTCTCCTTGGAGGCTCTCGCTGACCTGGAAGAATCCGCCACAGAGCACAGCTTGGTTCCTCTGGCACTATTCGGCGGCATCACGGATGAGCGGAGAGCCAAGCCGCGCCCGGACTCAGCCTGCGGCAAGTGAAAACCACCGGGAAGATGCCAGGTAAGTTGAGCAAACAAGAATTTGGACCGCTGTATAAGGTAGATGGTCCAGATCATTTCTCTCCGCAGTACAAAAGAAGCTTGGGGCAATGAGGCGGATTTAACAATTCATCACTGTGTCATGTAGAAAGAGCTTTGGCGGTGGGGGAGTCGATCGGGCGGGAGCACTTATTCGGCCAAATGCTCGGCCGCCATCTTGACATTCCTTCTATATGGCAAGTTATATGTAAGTAGTGTTACAAAAAATCGGAAGATAATAAAATGAACAACATATAGATATTAGATACCTATTTTGTAAGATAATAAAATGCCTGCTAAAGTAGAAAAACTATGAAGGGCAAAAAATGAAATAAAAATCAACATATATTATTCTTTCCAGCATTGCGAATGACCCTTATGGACTGCTCTCCAGCACTAACTACAACTCCACAATCCATGCAGTATGATGCAATCGGGGAAAACTGTGGAGCCAAATCTAGAAGTTGAGATTGGACTTTGGAATGGACTCTCTGCTTTGGTGGTGTTGTGCTGATATTGAAGTCTAGGGTCCTTCAGCTTGGCATAACCTTCTTGCTGCTCACTATGAACTCCTCTTATGAAATGTGCAAAAAATATAAAGGGGGAAAAAAATACCATGTATGATTTTTGGCAGCATTGTGAATAGCTGTAACACACTGCTCACCAGCTGTTAAAACAACACCACAGTCCATGCAATATGTGGCCATTCTTGAAAACTGTGGAGCCATATCTGTTGTAGTAGTCTGTACCTCTAAAGGGACTTTCTGGCCGGGTATTGTTTCTTCTGCCACTGATGTAGCTGGCCCTTCAGCTTCCCTCTTGTAGATCATCAGTTGGAGACGTTTTCTATGATAAGTTTTAAGATAATATGAGATGGATGTCGTCCCACATGAATATGTTTTGTTCGTTCCTCTAGAGTGGGTCCTGTCACACATTGTGCATTGCACTAGTTTTGCACCAGCTTTTGATTCTCCATGAGTTTGAGTATCAATGGATAGTTTGATGTTTGTTTTAAAGTTATGTTGTGTTCGTGAGTTCACATGTTGAAAGTTATTTTTTGAAACTGTTGTTTTTTTACAAATATGTTGTTGAAATAAAGTTAAACCAATATGTTACTAAACAGCTAGACTGAAACTTTGTGTAAAATATGTCTATATATCTGTTTGACGCTTTTTCATTTGTATTTGTGACTACTGATGTCATTGCGACCGCCGGTGTTGCTGTGAAGAAGGAAAATGCATTTTTGATGTAGTTATTTCGACAAATGAATACAAAGGGGAAAGTTACATTAGTATCTTACTAAAAAGCCACACTGAAACTTCATGTCAAATATGTCTATATTTGCTTTTTTACACTTTGTCAAAAACACCCGGTATTCACAGTCTGTCCTTGGCAATGGCACTCATAGAATTATACAGGCTTTACCTATGCAATCATAAAGGATGTCCTTCCTGCATCACTCTGCGAACGTGCCTCCTGGCATAGTACTAGTTGGGGGATGAAGTCCCCTTGGCTATTGAGGGTATTTGGGGGCCAAGTATCCCTCTTGTTACCTCCATCAAGTTCCACACAGTCAGTTTGCTCAGAGGTGTTCTGAGGCCACACCCCTTTCTGCACCACTTTGCAAACACATCTCCTGGCACACTAGTGGTTGGGGAATAAAGTTTTCTTGGATGCTTAAGGACCTTGGGGACCAAGAAGCCCTCTTGGTACTTTCTATAAGTCCTACTCAGCGGGATTTCTGAGAGCTGGTCAGAGGCCCAGCTCCCTTTCCAGACCATTCTGCAAAGACCGTTGCTACTTAAAATACCATGGAAATTCACTGAAAAAATCAAAGGTTACAGGTAAGTTATAGTTAGGAATTAGCATTAAAAACCTTAGAAATTCACTGAAAAAACCAAAGGTAGCATGGCTGTTATAGTTAGGAAATAGGATTTAAAAAACCTTTGATAGTCACTGAAAAAACCAAAGGTTACAGGGACGTTATAGTTAGGCTGACATTTCACTCATACAAAACCAGAGAAATCTAGCAGTTATAGTTAGCTGAACTAACTATAACTCGTGCCCCCGCAATGCACTGCTTATGACCTCACATATTACATCACTCTTGAAATGGTCAGTGATATCATTGATGACCTCACTGATGACATCTCAAATTACATCACTGATGACATCCCTGATGACATCATCTGGTGATTGTGAGTGTTTCTAAAAGGTTTATGAGTGTTAAATATATATAAACACCAAGGTGTATTGATGAATCAGTGGGTGTATGAGTGTCTGTATGGATGATTTAGTGGGTGTTTGACTGACTATATACGTGTCTCAGTGAATGTATGGGTGAGTGACTAATCTGTGTGAATGTCTGTATCAGTCTGTCAGTTGGTGTGAGAGGCCTGCTTAGTATATGGTGCTCACTTGGGTAAGTGTAGCAATCTGCACTAATCCAGACAACCCTTATGGTGATTTTAGTAGTCTTAGACAACCTTAGAAATCTCTAAGTGGTAGCTGTGGAGAGCAGCCTTCAGGCTTAGTCCAGAAGGAGCGTAAAGCAGATTGTTTTACCAGTACGTAATCTTATGGTTTAGGTTAAGTGAAAAAGAATCACACAGTGTCGTTATAAAAATAGGTATTTTATTACAAACACTCACTAACACAACTGTACTATCTCCTACCTGGAGATAGAAACAATACACACAATACATAGGAAATAGAACGGTTAGTAGTAGAAATACACAACGGTCATCAGGGGAGACCAAACCATATACTAAAAAAGTGGTATGCAAACCACGAGACTGGACCCAGAAGACGTAGAAGTATTGGGGACCCAAGGAACCAGCCAAGGTAAGTACCCAGGAACCCCACAGAGGCCGTGTGCAGAGTGTGAACATGACCGCGTGATCAACACAAGTCAATGGGTAAGTTGCGGTTGCACTTTTAAAGAAGAAGGACCCTTCCCAGCGGACACTAAAGAAACCCCGAGGAAGATGGAAGGTTGGAGAGTCACCCCACCCGTGGATGCCCCAGGAACCAGGATACCTACACCAGGCAAACCCGGTGCATAAGTGTCAAGTGACGTCGGAAACCGCCGTAGACCACAATGGAGGACTTCAGGAAAGATGCCGCTGGAGAAGAAGACAAAGGAGTCCAATGGAACCCAAAGGTGGATTCAGGATGAGAGGAACCTGCAAGCAGAGGGGACAGAGTCTATGCCTCTCAGGAGTGTCCAGGAGGCACGGAAGACGAATGCCCAACTATGTCGATAGATGCAGGATGGTTGACAGTACCCTTGAAGTTGAAGCTGTGCAGACCAGGCAACGCTGTGGAAGACCAGAAACCGTTCACGAGCTGTCCCATGTCGGATGTCGAGAGCCAGGCGATCAGTGTCCGGCAGCAACACCAACACACCTTGGCAACAGGCGTCGAAATCGAAGAAGGTGCAGTGTTAGGACCAACAAGGTCCAAGTGACTCACCACGACTAGGTAGGTCAGAGCACGCCCGAGCAAGCATGGGAACCCACTGTAATCAAAGAAATCCCTTGAAAGGACCCGAAGATCTCTGGAGATAAGAGTCGCCCAGCCTTAGCAACGGCCAGCTGACGCGGTGCACCCTCCTTCTGTACCCAAACCACAGTCTAGATAAGGTTCAGCCCTCAGCGCCCGTTATTGTGGAGAATAGGGAACTAATGTAGGTGAAAGATTATGCCTATGTTAGGGCATCTCAAACCATGCCTATATTAGGGCATCTATATGAAACATAACAGCCACTCCTCTTAATAGTCAACAATAATAAACAATGACAGCAAACTACTAATTCATACTAGGTGGTAGCGCGTATAATTGTCAGTGAGCCACATAAAAACATTTTTAAAATTGTAAAAGCATATTAAAAACATTTCTAAGAGGGAAAAAATGTGTAGTCAGTATTTGAATTTGTACTTAAGCTAAAGGTGTAGCTGAGTTCATTTATAGAATTTAAAACTCTTACAAGCGTTTTAGAAGGCCATGCTTTCTCTAGCGATAGTGCCAATTTAATAGTAATTGTTCCAAATGTATCAGTCGAAATGAAAAAGGAAACTCCGAATTCTTTCCCAGCACACGATGAGCCAATTGAAGATTAAGTGTCCTCGCTGGGAGACGCAACATCACAGTCACTTGCTGTAGGGGACGGGAATTGTAATATTTCACACAGTACGTCGATGGAGCACAGATGATATTCAGTACTGCTCATAGTTGGCATATCGGCAGCCGGTGCTGTAGTCGATACCTCAGTGCCCGAAGTGCTAGTTGTAGCGCTTGTGCTGGTGTCAGCGCTAGTGGTGGCTGAGCTGATGCTCACCCCAGTTGTAGCAAAAGGCACCCGCGGGTTTTCAAGGAATGCATTCGTCAGGATAGGAATACGCTGGGGACACAGCTGAGCGTGGGACCTCAGCGGTTCCAGCGTCGTGTTTAAGTCCGCAGGCGTCTCTGACTCGAGTGTCAGACAGATGTCCAACACACATTCTTCACCGCAAAACAGGCATCGAAGAACAGGTAAGATGCAGTCCATCCAGACTGGTCTAAACGATAAGAACCAAGAAGCACTCAGTTCTCGTAGGCGAGGCGCGCCCAGATGTTGTACCATGCGCTCATGGTATCTACGCTCCAGAAGAGCTTTCGCCATTTCGTTCGTGATTGGGCCGTCCATTGCGTATCAGGAAAATGACGATCAGGATTCCAGCTATTAAAAGAAGTATCAGAGGTAAACCTCCAAAGATGTTTCCGAATACGGAGTGTATAAAATTTGGGATAACTCCGAGGACTATTTGGAAGGTGCTTAGAAAACCTGACCCTATGGTCTTAAATAGGTGTACAATACCACTCGTATCAGACATGTTAAAGATACGACCCACCATTTCTACGAAATGAAAGGGGCAGTTTCTACGAATAAGTGCCTGTATCTCGGTCGAGGTCCTTGCAACTTGAAGATCAAAGGTCTCTCGAGCGGAGGTTAAGGGTACATTTGCTGTAAAAGCATGGCTTTCATTCTGCTCAAAGTGTCAAATTTTATAAAAGATATCTTTAACGAAGGCCACAAAGGCGCCTCCCTGACTGTACTTGTTGGGGGAAACAATACTTGCATACAGCAAGTAACCCTGGCGTTCACGGTGACCAGATAGGCGATGCCCGGAAGCATGCCACAGCAACCTTGATCATTCAGCATCAAGTAACTCCCATTCGAGAGTAACTCGAAAATTGGTGTGACCACGGCAGCTGGAGTTCCTTTCATGTGGCAAGACGAATTCGCCACCGAACCATTACAAGCTCCGTGTAAAATAATGTCCTGACACATGAGAGAGCCGCTTAAAGCGTACTTGCAGTTTGTACCACTCAGAAACACTTCACGATCCCCACTCCGCATCGAAATCTATATGGTAATTCCCAGGATTCCTTAATGTATTCTTTACCCAATTTTTCATATCTGCCTGCCTTTGCTCAAGGCAATACTGAAACTGAAAGGTCGTGACCGGGAGAGTGATATGGCCGTGGATTAGCCATTCTGTTGATGGTGATTCCGCCACTGTGAATGGTAGCCTGTCCAGTTTTTCAATACGCAGCATTGTATATTTAGCTCCCCTTTGTGCCATTTCTATCTGTGTATCTGTTAGATTGTATTCAGAAAACAGAGACGTACTGTTTATAAAACGCCAAGGCACAAAGCCTGCACGCAAAGATTGCAGCGTCCAGCTTAATAACATAATAGAACGTAACTGAGATTGGCCGTGTGGTAATATGGCTAAATCTTGTTCCAGTATGTCGCGAAGATACAATGTTGCCCAATGCCCTGAAGGTCAAAGTTGTTAACCCATTATCTACCACAGCAAAAGCTTTTTCTAAGTTTATACGGTCTATTTCCCGTATTCTCTCTGCGGCCTCTTGTTGGGAAATCTTCCTGTTTTCATTATAGGCAGCATAAATGCCTGCATATATGAAACGTTTGACGTGTTTTCCTGGGTCCGGGTAAAAAGTCCCTAAGATCCATGTCAAGTGAGAGTAAAGATAAGTGTTGTTTCACTTCTGCAAGTGTTGAGGTTTCTAGCCAACCGAGGCACAACATCCCAACACTATTAGGATGTCACTACCCCTGGATGTTCTCTCTGTACATAACGTGGGTCTGGCCTATGGATACTGAGTCCCTCGGTGATGTTCAGGAATCGCTTATGACAGCTATTCGTGTCTAAGGGCCACACCACCCACTGTTTCCAATTTGGGTCTGTTCTATTGTACTTTAAGATGTCATCCACTGTTGCCCCTTCTTTTGTAGTTGAATTCTGCCACCCCCCATATGTCCGTGTTGGAAACCTAGGGGTGTTCAGGTCCTTGCTCTTGGCTAGTCCAAGAAAGGATGTCTGTTGCACAGTATCATTTAAAAAGATCATCTGCTGTGGAATGAGGCATGCTCTAAATAGTGCCTCTGTACCCTGGACTTGGCAGTCCCTTGAACCCCAAACTGATTTTAGGTCAATTTCGTCTTTCTATAGGTCGAAACCCTGTTCAGACAACTGGGCCAAAAAGGAAGCAGAGTAAATCTGTTTAGTGTTTGTCAACATAATTTTTAGTGCTGATGTTGGTGCAACCTTATAGTAATAAGAGGCTGGATCTGTGGTGTTAAACCCTGAAAAGTATGAAAATTTCCGTGCAAACGTTTGTGAACGACTTTTTTTTTTTTTTTTAAGTTTTTTTTTATTGGCATTTAAAATAACATAACAGTACCATCTAGTACAATAGGACATTTACAGTGCATACATAGAGGCACAGCAGGTTATATAAACTTTCAGCATTGCGTATAAACATTGGAGATTAGTCTATATGAGTTACAGGGACTAATAAACAAACTGTATCATGTCTCGCAACCATCGTAAGTTATAGTGTGGTTATTCACTAATTTCTGACATAGAATCCTCATGTGGGAGTTCACATATAGTTCCACGATAGGCGTTCCATTTTCCCCACACCCTTGTCCATTTTTTGGGGCACCCTCGGTGAGTGTAGACGGACTTCTCCGCCACCATTGCTACGTCCATGTTGTTACACCACTGGTGAAGGGTAGGAGTTTGCCGAGATCCCCAGCGTTGCGCTATATTCCGTTTCGCCAATGTCATGCCTAGCGTTACCCAGTCCTGAGCCTTATTATTTAAGTCCGTGGGCTCCCACACATTGAGAAGGCAACGTTTTGGTTCTGGGAGAATCGTGACCGTCTTGACCTGTGAGAGTGTGCGCATCACCGCTCTCCAATACTGCGCAATCTCCGGACAGAGCCAGAGGGTATGGAAGAGTGTACCTAACTCTCCACATTGCCTAAGACAAAGTGGTTTGTCCGTCCGGTTTATTTTGTGTAACAGCGTCTGTGTATAGTATGTGCGATGTAGGATTTTTAATTGCACCAACTTGAGCTTAGATGATATCTCTGCCTCCTTAGGGGACGCAAGTGCCTCTTGCCAGTCTGCTTCATCTATGTCACCCACTTCTAATTCCCATCTGGCCCTCAGCGCCACAGTAGGGTCCGGATGGTTATTTATAATTTTACGATAGGTTTGGGAGATAGCCTTTTTGTGAAGGTGATCTGTCAGGAGCCTATCTTCTAGTGGTGAGGATTCTTCGAGCCGTGTTCCTGGTGGAATCAGTGACTGAAGTGTGTGCCTGATCTGCATGTAACGAAACATTTCCGTCTTTGCCAGTCCATATGTGGCCTGCAAGTGGGCAAATGTGACCATTTCCCCTTTCTTCCATAGATCCCCAACTCGTTATTCCTATCAGGTCCCACTGTCGGAAGCCTTTGGTGTTGCGTAGTGTACCCAGTCGTTTCGTGTCCCACAATGGCATTGCTTGCGTTATTACTCCCTCCCATCCCAGTGTCCGCTGTGCCTCAAACCAGACATGGACAGTGTGCGCTGTTGGACCCGTGAGGTTGCTTCTCCTGACCCTATTGTACAGCACTCCCATAACCCCCGCAGTGTCCAGCAGGTGTCTATCCATACGATACGCTGGGTCGTCATGGGGTATGTGAAGCCATTGGTTTATGGCAACAAGCTGGGAAGCCCAATAATATGCTTTGATGTCAGGGAGGGCAATGCTACCGTCATACCAACTTCTCATAAGTTTATGCATGGCTATACGGGGCGTTTTCCCATCCCAGAGCAGACTGGTCACTTCTGCATTTATTGCTGTAAAGTATGCTGGGGGGACTGGGAACGGTGTATTCTGTAGTGCATAAAGGAACCTGGGGAGTGCCATCATTTTAAAGAGGGCTGCCCTTCCCAACAACGTCAGTGGTAGAGTGCGCCAATGTTTGACGTCGCCTCTAAATCTCATCAGGGGCTGTGTAAGATTTTGCGCAATAAACTGTGGTTTGTCGTGTGTTATGTACAACCCTAGGTATTTAAAGCCACTGTCGGTTATCTGAAGTGTACAGCCACGTGGAAGCCGCGGCGGGGAGCCGTGCAATATATAAAGAAGTGATTTTCTCCAGTTTATGGTATATCCGGAGACCTGTCCATATGCCGTACAGATGTCTAAAAGGCAGTTAATGGAGCGCGCTGGGGATGCCAAATATAGTAGTATATCGTCCGCATAAAGCGAAATGCGATCTTCCCAACCCATTGCCCATTTCAATCCACGTATCACCTGAGCTTGTCGTATCCATGCGGCCAGAGGCTCCAATACCAGCGCAAAAAGGAGTGGTGATAGTGGGCAACCCTGCCGAGTTCCCCTTCCCAACGGAAAATCCGTCGATATATGGCCGTTTACTACAACCTGCGCCAATGGTTGTGTATAGAGTAACTGGACCCATGCGCAGAATTTGGGACCGAATCCCAGGTGACGGAGGACCGCAAACAGGAAGGGCCATTCAACAAGATGGAACGCCATTCGTGCATCTAGTGATAAAATAACTGCGTCCTCCTCTATGGTGGATCTGCGCGCGATAACACTATGCAGCCTTCTCAAATTGAGTGCAGTATTACGGTTTGGCATAAATCCGGACTGATCCGGATGGATCACTGTGGTGAGATGCGGCTGCAATCTCGTGGCCAGTGTTTTTGCTAAAATTTTTGCTTCGGCGTTTATCAGGGAGATCGGTCTATAAGACATACATTCATGTGGTGGTTTGCCAGGTTTGTGAATCGCTACTATGGTAGCCAGGCGCTGATCTTTGGGTAGGATCCCCTTCTCTAGGCTGTCTGTGTACATATTAAGTAAGTGTGGTATGAGTTGGGGTGCTGCTTTCTTATAGAATTCCACCGGAATTCCGTTGGGCCCTAAGGCTTTCCCCGTATGCAATGCGCCTATCGCCTGTGTGAGTTCTACTGGCGTTATATCTACTTCCAGAGCCGCTGCTGCATCCGGGGTTAGCGTGGGCATGTGTATATCTTTGAGAAATGCAAGATTGTCATCTATCGAGGCTGTGGCTGTTGGTGTATATACAGTTTTGTAATGTGCCGCTAATGCTTCGGTTATTTGTTGGGGTTCAGCCGTTATCTGTCCATCGTCTAGCCGGATCTGTGCCACCCATTTACTAGCCCTCTCCTTCTTTTCGAGCCATGCCAAGAGCTTAGCCGCTTTGTCGCCCAGTTCGTAAACAGTGTGTTGTGTTTTAGTGAGTGTAGTGTTTGTCTCTTCCCGTGCGTAGGCTTTGTATGCCTGTTGTGCCAGATGTAACTTATGTGTTGTTTCCTCATTAGTATCTGCTATATGGGCTGCCTCTGCTAGAGATACTGCTAATTCCAGACTTTCAATTTGATGTCGCTGAACCCTTTTATGACCGGTAACTAGAGAGATTGCGTGCCCACGGAGTACCGTTTTATAGGCCTCCCATAGCGTTGTTGGGGAGGGGACCGAGCATTGGTTGTCCTCAAAATAGTTCTTTGATGTTTTGAGGAGATCCCTACTGATTTTATGATTTTTGAGGTATCCGGGGTGTAGTGGAAACAGTCTGCGCCGTCTCGGGGTGGAGGTTGTATATGCAATGAGCACTGGAGAGTGGTCCGATATACCCCTGGGTAGATGTGTAATCTCTGTCATTCCTACCAGCCCTGTTGCTAATGTAAAAATATAATCTAGTCTGGAGAGGCTATTATGTACTCCGGAGTGGAATGTATATTGCTGCTCTGTTGGGTATCTGGCCCTCCAGACATCTATTAGGCCTAGAGCCTCTATGAACTCTACCAGTTTGAGGTTGGCACTACTGGGATCTCTAGGGGGCTTTCTATCCATGGATGCGTTCATGGTGGTATTGAAATCGCCCCCCATTATCAGTTTGCCGCGTGGGAGTGTCAGTAGGAATTTCCCCAGGTCCGGGAAGGCAGTCTGGTGCAGCGTCGGTGGGATGTAAACTGACGCTATGTTGTAGATTTTACCGTTCCATTGACATGTTATCGCTGCAAATCGTCCTTGGTCATCCTTGTGGGTCCCAGTTACAATCAACGGGAAGCGCCTATTGACTAGGATCCCCACCCCTCGGGAACCGGAGGTAAAGTCAGAGTGCACTATCATTTTGAAACCCCATCTATCTAAAGCTTTACAGGTCGTCCCCGTCAGATGTGACTCCTGGAGAAGCGCAACAGCGGGACTCTTTCGTCTGAGGTACTGCAGGACCAGTCCTCGTTTTATCTTATCTCCCAGGCCATTTACATTCCATGACAGCACCTTCAACGGAAGGCAGGGCGGCCGGGAGGCCTGCGCCTGGGGGTCTGAGTCACCTATCACTGTGTTCATTTGTGTCATGGTTGTCATTGATTTTTATTAAGCATTGGATTGTCCGTGAGATAGTCCCTGTATTGTCTCCAAGCGTGACCCCTGTTACTGCACCTTTCGTCAAGAATAAAACTAGAACAAAAAAGAACCCCATTAACTGTACCCATCCCCCCTCCCTACCTCCCTGCCTCCCTGCACAGCGAATTTAGAACTACCCGCCACCCCAACTCAGCAGAGTGCTTTGTCCCCATAACTTTGTACTTGCGTAAGGGGGGAGAGTTACTCCGTGTCTCCCGGCCATTCCCTTCGTTTCTTCATAGTCCATTACGAACGAACTGCACCATCAGATAGTCCGACCCAGTCCTCAATTGACAATAGGGCCATCATGTGCTAGTTGCAGTGTTTATCTCCCGGTACTCGATGGGCTCTTTCCACCGAGAAGAAGCTGGAGAGCCCACGTGGCTGTAGTTGGGTTTGGACCAGGTCTTCTACGAAGAGATCTAATGCCGGTCCTTTGACGCTTTCCGGTACCCCCACCAGGCGAATATTATTGCGCCGCGAGCGCCCTTCTTGATCATCCAGCTTTTCTGCCATCTGCTTGGTTACTAATTCAAGGTGGCGCACTTGCCGTTGCAGAGTCGCTGTGTCAGTCGAGAGAGTAGCGATGGTGGTTTCCACTTCTGACATTCTAGTGTTCATTTTAGAGATATCTGCTCGTAGCAGCGTTATATCGCAGGATATAGTGCCAATGGATGTTTGCATTTGCTGTAAGGTGGCCATCACATCTTGCAACGTGACCTCTTTGGGCTGTGTAGTCTGTAGGCCCCTTTCAGTACTTGGGGTTAAAGCAGGTGGGTCCGGCTGTTCCTTATTAAAGGCATATTTGTCTAATCAGTTACTTTGCACTGAGCGTTGTCCTCTGCCTCCCATGGTGCCTGTATTGCAGGGGGTTATGCCCGGTCACTTGGAGTGGGGGAGACAGTAGTCGCAGCTGCCTGCCAAAGGGGAGTAACCTCCTCGTGCGGCCTTTCGGTTTTCCTGTCCCGCTCCACCGCCGTCTTTGGAAACCGGTGTCGGCAGAGGGTCACCGTCTTTGCGTGTTCTCCGTGCCACTTCCCACCTGAATCCAATTCTAAGACACCAGGGGGGCTTGGTAGGGTCCTCCGGTTTTTCAAAATCGCCGCGTTCTGTCCCTACGCCGGCAGTGTTATGGGTGTCGTTCCCTGTATGGTTGGCCGCCAGGTACTCGTATCTTCAAGTGAAGCAGGAGTGTTGCATCGTAATAGGCCCGCAATCAGTCGAGTGCAGCTGGTCACCCCACTATTGGCACCGCAATGTCGTTTCACGGCGTGAGTCAAGAACCCTCAGCGCATGTAAGGCAGCCCCAATCCTTTTGTCCCCTTCACTCAGGCCTGCTCCGGCGTCCCTTCATAGGGCTCTTGTGCTAGTGGAGCAGCATCTTTCCCGCGGCGTGTGCAGGCCAGGGTGGCACTGCTGGCCTGTTAGCAGATAGTTGTTAGGAGCCCATCCGAGCCCCGTTCGCGGCATCAGCGGCGTCGCCCGGGCTCAGTCCAGTGCCGCCGATGCGCGCGTGTCCCCCTTTTCTGCCCTCCGGCCGTCACTTAATTCGTGCTGCGTAGCTGGCGCCGGGTCGATGGTGCGCCGAGTCACCTTCCGCGTCTAGCGGGTCTGCTTCTTTCGCGCGGCTTCACTCTCTGCCCGCATTGATGCCACCCTACCTCCGCCGCGGATCAGGCCGGTCTCATCACTGCCTCGGGCGGATCAGCAGGGTATGCTAGATCCCGGCTCGTCTTCTGGTCCTAGGCCGTGGCTCCGCCCTCAGTCTCCGTCGGGCCCGGTCGTGTCTATGGAGTCAAAAGTGCCGCATATGATGCGTGGATTGCTTCGGAGTCGCCGCCACTATTTATTTGTGGTGCAGCTGCCGGATAAATGACAGGATTGTTGGGGAATGTGCAGACGAGCACCGGAGCTCTCTCAAGCTGCGGCCATCTTCGCTGGTCACTAGCCACGCCCCCCTGTGAACTACTTTTTGGTGGTGTTGGGCAATGTTCCCACTGATGGTACTCAAAAACATTGCTATGTGAAATGGATTTGTGCAGGAAATGATGACCATAATGTTGGTTACAGTACAATGTGTCATAATCTGAAGAACCCTCTAACATTTCATTATTAGAAAATGCAGCAGTTTTCTCTAAATCAGACAACATGTTATTAATTGTTACAGAGTCCCAATCATCAGAAAATGTACTTGAGGTAATGATATCACTTAATGAAATTTTAAATACATGATTAATTTTTAAAAGCTCGGTCGGACCGAATATGTTAAAATCAACCTTGTCCCATACTATACCATCCGGTATAGGAACTGCTGTAATGTTCACTGATGACAAGTCTCTTTGTTCACGATGTGATGATGGATGTGGCTTCAGTAGTATGTTGACCTTTTGGGCTGTGGAACTTTGTTGAAGATAGCGTCCATTAATAAGCATACTAAAAGTTAGTACTAAGCCAAGCCAGAAACAAAAAAAAAATATCCCAGAAATTACCCAGAGTTCAATCCAATGCGATACCAGGTATGTCTTTTTTAGAAAGTGAAGAAAGTTCTTTATTTGCTGCTTGAATGGTGTTTTGGCTGGCGTCGTTTCCGGCTCACTTGGATCCAGAGAAAACGTATCAAAGTTCATGAAATAGCCAGAAGCAGTTCGATCAATTGTAGGAATTGCATCAGGATTAGTTGAAATTTTATTTTTCCCTTGACGAGGCATGTTGATGTAGACTTCTGTATTAGGTCTAATTGCAACTTGTGAATTAATCTGATGTTCGTTTTGAATTTGAATGTCTGGTTCAAGTGGAACAAGTTCCATAGCATTGTTGCTTAGTCCTTCATTCCTTACAGGTGGCTCTTCAAACGTGATGAGTCTTTCTGTTTGAACTTCTTGGATTGTAGCGAGAGGAGGGCGTCTGCTACTGTGGAGACCACGAGGCCTACTGCTTATTATTGGCCACATAGTGTGGTTTGATTAAGTCGATTGAGACAAATCTTTTCTCCTTTTTCCCAGCAAGAGGCGGCAAAAGTACAGTTCTTGTTCCTTGTACTGCAAGGACTGGTACAGGTATTCTGTATGAAGCTCCAAATTCCTTTTTGTCAGCAATTTTCTCTCTGACCAGATCCCCGACTTTTGGGATCCAGACAGGTCTTGCCGTGTCTGCCTTGACTTCCCCAATGGCGGTCTGCTTTGGTCGGACATTGCTTTGTTTTGTCCTGGATTCATTTAGATCCTGTAAAACAGCCAAACGATGATGGATATCAAATGTTTTTTCATCCGCCACTGCGCCTTCACAATCAAGATCAGGTACCCACATTCGTGTTTCAAAGAGGACTTCATATGGAGTGACACCCCCTAGAGAGTTTCTTGGCTGGTTGTTTAACGCCCGCTGTACCCCATAAAGGTGTTTGACCCAACTACCGCCCTTGCCTAATACCCTAGCTGTTAAAGATTGCTTTAAGTCCCGGTTTTTCCTCTCCACAACCGAATTTCCCTCGGGATGGTACGGAGAGGAGTACCGCAATGCTACGCCCATTCCTTCCATGGCCTCTTTGTAAGCCCCAGAGCTAAACGCACGGCCGCGGTCAGAATGTAACGTGCTAACTGCATATGTGCCGATAAAGACTCGCAATTCTTTGATAACAGTTTGAGCGTCAGCCGAGCGCTGAGGCCATACCCATAGCAATCTCGAGCAGGAATCCACTGCAGCCATGATATGTTTGTAAGCCCCGTCCGTTTGTAAGGGGCCGCAGTGGTCCAAGTACACACATGCGAGAGGTTTGTCTGATTTTAATAATGGCGTCTGCGCGGGTTTTGCTACCGTGGAGCCTTTGATCTGCTGGCAGATGTCGCAATTCAAGACATAGGGGCCAATTCCGATCTCGGCCGGTAGCGCACCGAATCGGATTCGGCTTAACCGGATCCGATTCGGAGCCCTCTTTTCCGACCGATTCGAACGCGCGTCCGGCCGAGCGAGTACGATGCGAGCGCACGCGAAATCGCCGACCGACTCGTTCACGGGTCCGAACCGCACCGACCGACTCGCTCGGACTCGACTCGCACCGCGCGATGGAGACGTTCCCCGGCCGGGCAAGTACGATGCGCGCCTTGAGCAGTCCGACCGACCCGCACCGTCCGGCTCGAAACAGCTGTCGGAGCCGGACTTTGGGGGTCCGTGTCGGACCCCCCTGTACGCGTAGCCACGCGAGTCGCACACAGGGGGGACCCATGGGTCCCCCCTACCTGTGCGTGTGTGGCGTGAACCGCATCGACGCGAACCCGCTGTAGGGGGCGCCCTCGTTCGCCTCGCACCCATTGAGTCAATGGGAGCCCGCGTACGCGTTGTACGACCGGCTCCCATTGACTTCAATGGGAGTACGACTGAATCGAGTCCGATAGCATGCGTGCGCATCGTACTCGTTCGGTCGGACTGCTAGAGTCCGATTCGGTCGGAAATCTCTCCGGGTCCGGCTCGGTCGGAGAGTTTTCCGGCCCGAATCGGAATCGGCCCCATAGTCTTTAGTTTGCTTAGTTAACCCTGGCCACCAATAGCGCTGTTTCAGTAAAGAAATAGTCGCTGTAACGCCTGTGTGCGCAGAGCCCAAACCCTCGTGTGCTGCTAGTATTAAACCTTGCCTACGATCCATATTTGGTATTACCCTATCCCCCACTCCAGGAATCTGAGAATATGGAATGTTACTTGCATCTAACTTGTAGGAGTATTTGAGTGGAAATTTTTTAGGTACTGCTGTGCTACCTTTGTGTGAAGCAATGACAGCTACCATAATCTCACCGTCTATTCTCGTTTTAGAACCAGTGAGTGCAGCTACGGAAGCCGTGCGAACAGCCCCCTTTGCGGCTTTATCAACCAATGAATTCCCCTCAACGTGAACGCCATCACGTTGATGACTCAGTGTATGGATCACGTGAGTCCTTGGTAGCTCGCTTTTCAACTCTGCTACCTGTTCCCATAGCATTTTATGCTTAATTGTGCCACCTTTCGCATCTTTAAACCCGTTTTGCTCCCAATCGTATAGGTATTCATTATATGACTGTACACAGTAAAACGAATCACACACGATTAGTGTGGGGAATTCGTGATCCGTATTTACAAGTGCCAGTATCAGTGCTTTTAACTCTGCCAACTGTGCTGTGCAGTCTCCTAGCGATTGCGTTTTTGTGCAACTCGGATAGAACTTTCCATCCTGCATGCTACCTTTAACGATAGCACATGCTGCGCTATATTGCTGCTTACTTCCTATGGCCGGTTGAGCAGATCCGTCAGTATAAATAATATATTCATACTGACCGAGAGGCAAGATTTCATTTGGTAGAGGATATTCGTGTTCATATTGCAGGAACGCCTGTGTTTTTAAACTTGGATCAAATCTGTATTCAACGTCTGTTGCAGTAAGAGAATTAGCCCATTGTATCCATCTTGGATGTAAGGCTTTCGCATTTGGAATGCTAGACTTTGTAACAGCTTCTAAAGCCGGTACTGGGGTTATAACAATAATGCGTTTCCCCTGTTCCAGTGCTCTTTCTCTTGCTACAGCGGTCTGAACAGCTATCAGGATTTTTTCTGTTGAAGTGAAACGCATTTCTGCATTTGTGTACAGGTGTGATTTGTATGCGATTGGTACTGCTTCTCCTTCATTGAAGGTTAAGTAAGTGTACCCGCATTGACCAGCAATTATACGGATCACCAAGTGGCGTACGTTTATGCGTGTTTGCAAGTGTTTGGAAGCTATCATGTCTTCCTGGAGTGAACAAAGAATATTAGTATGTTCTTGTGTCCAATTTCTGGCTGAAAAGTCAGGTTTTATTAGGTCGTAGAAAGGTTTTTCCCTTTGTGCGTAATCTAAAATGTATGTTCTGCCGAAATTTAGGAATCCCAGTATTGATTGTAAATTTTTTAATGATTTTGGAGGCTGGAGCAGCGCACATTTTTCTAAAAAGTTTGCTGCTAGACTTTTCCCTTCACTTGACAGCTCATATCCCAAAAATAGGACATTGAGGTGGGCTATTTTTTATTTTTTAAAGTTAAATTTGTAGCCCTCAGTGGCAAATCCCATAATAATGGTGCTTACCCTGGTCAAGTGCCTCTTTAAGTCGAAGTCCGTTAGATAAAAATCATCCACATAGGACAACGCTTCTTCATCAAATTTTTGAAGTAACTCTGTTCCCCTTCCTGAAAATACCCCGGGGCTATTCTTATACCCTTGGGGGAGTCGACAAAATTGTCGCTGGGACCCTAACGCTGAGGATGCGGTCAGATACCTGCTTTCAGGCGCTATATTTTGGCAGAAAAATCCATTTGAGATATCAAGTGTTGTTTTGTATTTTTTCCGCACAATGTTATTAATTAATGTGGCACTATGTGCATTTTGGACAGCAAATGTCTTTGTGCATGAGTTTAAATGTCTGTAATCTAAAACTAGACAATATGTATTGTCGGGTTTAGAGAGGGGAAACAAAGAATTGTTCATTGGAGAGGTACATTTTTCAATGACCCCCTGGTATTCAAGTTGATCTAAGATCTCCCTGACCTGTTTTTTAGCTTCTTGCTTTATTGGGTATTGCCTCTGAGCATTAGGTGAAACTTTTAACGGGATCACGTGGTAGGTTGAATCCTCATCCCACCCAGTGTGATTTTTGTACAATGCTGGAGCTTGGGCTACTGCCCACTCCCGCGCATATGTATGTTTTAGGTGAACGGGAACATGGTCGGAAAATGCAGGAAAAATGATACTTTCTCCCCTGGGGCACTCCATTACGAATGCTGGCGGCCAATCTTGTTCGGCTAACAGGATGTCATATCCAGATGATAAGTTCTTCCAAAAAGGACCTTTTACTTTCCTGGGCTTGTCCCCCTCCATCCGGAGTGTTATTTCATGTAACTTATGTGGGACGCTCACCCTTTTGTCTGGTGTTTCTACCGTGATATAGTCATTCAAGTCCGCTGTCACCAGGAATTTCTTCAGGTTCTGGCGAGCTATTGTTACTTCTGCCGCACTGTCTAGCATCGTCAGAGCCCATTCCCCATTCAGAAGTTGTGTCCTCAGAATTCTGGGCATGTCTGATTTTCAGACCAGCAACTTTCTTTTTCTTAAATTGAGGTTTTGATTTTGGCTTATCTTCTTTTTTGGAAGTAAAGTCTGGAGCGCGCTGCTTGTCTCTGGACTGTGTGCGCTTCTCTCTGTGTTCTGACCGTCCTTCTCTCTCTGAGTTTTTCTTCGAGTCCTGAAAGGAACGAGAGGAACGTGTATCAGTATCCTGATACCTGTCAGGCTTCCTAATATTATCCCTATTCCTAAGGTTGTACCTCTTTTCAGAGGGCTCCTGTGGAGGAGACCTACCTCGGGACTGAGATCTGTTGTCTTTAAACGTTTGTTGTTTTTTATTATCCCACTTCTTTTAGAAGAAGTCGGTGTCTGCTTAGAAGTGTCCTTTTCGGGACCGCCCATTAGTTGAGGTTTTACAGCTTTTCCCCCCAAACTATCCCTGCCTAACTCTGCAAACGCAGTTTCAATTATTTTGGGTAGCTCATTCTCCTGTTCTAATGGAGAGAACTCCCGTAGGCGTTGGCGGATTGCCACTGATGCTGCTTCCCCTTTAATGTTAGCTAGTATTATGGCTGATACCTGATCGTAGTTATTTAATAACTTCATCCCTAAGTTCAGAGTAGGCTCTGCTCCGTACTCATTTTGTATTTGTCTTAATACATCTGGTATCAATGCTAATGAAGGAATACCATGAGTTCTGGTATATATGGCAGCAAAGACTGTACCCCAAGAGGTACAATCCTCTAACTGTGGTGTAATCCCCATGGGCAAGCAGATTGTTAACATTCTGTGTTTTTCAAATGGTGTGGTATTTGGGAATGCTGCTTCTAACTGGTTTATTCTCTGAGCTACCCAGAAAGGGATTTGTTCACGTTTTGTGGACAATTTACCCATTACCGTGTGTAATGTTTGTGGAGTAATTTTAGTAGCTGTGCTCTGTGTAGGAGCTGTATTTGGTGTAATTACTGTTGGTTGGACCGCAAGTGTCCTCATGACGAATTGTGTCATGTTTCTGTAAAGTTTTATCAACTCTTTGTGTTGAAAAAGCAATTCATCATTTGGCATTGTGTCAATGTCAGGATGCGGTGCATAGGTCGCTAATATCGGCCATGTTGCTCCTGGTCTTCCTAATGGACCGAGTCTTGCTCTTCTTCTTGAGTGGGGTAGGGCGCCATTACACCAGAAATTATGTTCCTGGTAGGTAAGCAGAATTTCAGTCTCCTCAAACGGAGTGTAGACCGCTGGGACTTCTTCATGTATATAATAATGAAAAGTTCTTGTTATAGCATTTGCTGCTGGGAATGTAACCCATGAATAGAACACCTCTGTTTGGAAATCTTCGTGTGCCTCTATCACGAATATTACCATACCTCCTCTGGCTGGTACACCATGTTTGAGGAGTTTAAGTGTGAGTGTGTGTCTTACATTGGGTGCAATATGTATTGCATTGGCATCTTCCTCATCTGACTGACCTACTTGTGCCAGCGGGTCTAATTCTCCGTTTTCGGTAGTCATTGTGTTAAGAACACGGAATAACTGTCCAAGAAAATTAAGATAAGGTGTTTTGCACAATTTTGGGAACTAAGGGGTCTATTCCGATGGCGGTCGGATGACCACCGCCGGGCCGGCGGTGGTGCCCGCCGTACCGGCGGTGGACATCCGCCCGCCATCGCAACCAGGAAAACCGCCGGTCACATTAGGATGGCGGTGGTGGGAAATTCCGACCGCCGCATTACCGCCGGTTGCCATCCGCACTCCTGCCTGGCGGACGGAGCAGGACCGGGATAATGGTGGCGGTGCAGAGCAGGCTCCGCCGGCAGGATTATGATGCCGGCGGTAGCCAGCCTTTCCTCAGCGGTCAGACCGCCATTGAAAGGCATGCGGTGATTGTCTTCCGGGGGCTTGTTGCGGGCCCCCAATGTGCTGGGGGGGGTGTGGGTGCACTGGGGGGGGTACCCATGGTCCCCCCCACATCTCCCTGTACCAGGTGGCAGGCACTGTGCAGTGCCTGCCACGCAGTGCAGGGAAATGCAGGACATGCTCCTTTTGACATCGTGGTGGTGCTGCATGCATCAGCAGCCGCCGCAATGTTAAAGCCCGCGATCCGACCTCAGCGGTCAGATTTCGAGCATGGAACATCGTAATATGACCAGCGGTTATGTCGCGGGCCTTGCGGGCGGTCTTTTCCCGTTACCATGGCGGTTGGGGAGGTTTTCCGACCGCCATCGTAATAGGCCCCATAATGTCCCTCAAGCTTGATTAACCAACAGCCAATAAATAGGATATCTCGCCTACTCAGCTGTGGCGGAGTTTGTGCCCACCCACTCCAGACGTCTCTAGTTTTTGTGAGTAGTGGTCTCTGAGAATAAGCACAACTGAACTACTCAGATTCTACTGTTAAATAAGTACCAAACCAACGTTGGGTGCCATGTAGTGTAGTTCCTATAGTACCCCTACAGGACCTGCGCTTTTGGATAACATACACTGTGGGCCTGGTGGCAGACTGATTCTGAGCACCCCCACCGCGTATGTTAGCCTGTTTGCATTAGCTAGCTCACAGTGCCACTAGAATCTCCTTTATCAGAGAGATTAGTTTTTGGCAACCTCAGAACACGACAACCCTGATTCCTCAGACTCGTGGAAACAATGTACTACTTTTCGCTCAGTCACTCGTGCTTGCTCATTTGGTCTCAGAGAGTTACACAGAAGAAACAGTCGAGCGTGTTTACAATAAGAATTTATTGCACAGTTGTTCTTCTAGTATAAAATATATGTGCTGCGACAACTGTTGAACAGTAGCAGAGATATATGATCAGCAGTACAGTGAATAAAAAGGGATAGTACAGTTCTACCATTTTGCAATAGTCATGAACATATACATGAATATAAAATGCATTTATAAAATAAAGCTCATACTCCTACGATGCCTGTCTAGATGTACCTAAGTGTACCTAGTAGGTGCGAAAGAAGCCAAGAATCCCGCTAGGATTTAGTCAAACCCCATTACCTGAATAATGAGAGTGTGGGACCTCGTCCTGGTCTCGCGTTGGACACCCCGCAAGGGATGATTAGACCATTGTCAGCTGGAGCGACTGCATGCAGGAGCCTCAGCGTCTCTGGTAGGTGTGTCGGCCCGGAAGTCTCGGTTCCCTCTAACTACTGATAGCAAGAGGTGCTGTATTTATACAGAAAAGTATAGAGTCCCTTTGTCCCTTGTGTCTTGTGTTGGCCATTGTTGGGTATGAAGATGACGTATGGGATGAACCGTTTACGTAGATGTTTATGCAGGTGGATTCTAGCCCCTGCCTGGTTTCCTAGAACTCTTATGAATATTTAATCATACTGGATGAGCACACCGAAGATGGTATAGGAGGCCATTGTTCGGGAAGAAACCGTCCTTCTATACCCAAACCACAGTCTAGATAAGGTTCAGCCCTCAGCGCCCGTTATTGTGGAGAATAGGGAACTAATGTAGGTGAAAGATTATGCCTATATTAGGGCATCTCAAACCATGCCTATATTAGGGCATCTATATGAAACATAACAGCAGTGCACAGGGGCTCGGTTCCAGGGGTGCTGACGAGGGATACTGGCCACAGACTCGGTCTGGAGACAGTGCATGCCTCGAGGGAGTTGTAGAACCGTCACCTGTGTTACTGAGCCTGTTGGATCTGTAGGAGCCCAGGATCAGCAAACCGGTCAGTTACGTTGCTGTGCCTGCAGTTGCAGGGGAGTGACTCCTTCCCTCCAAGGGAGATTCCTTCGGGTGTCTTAGATGTCCACAGGCCCTGTGAGGAACCTGTATGGAGCACGGACACTGACGGTGCAGCAGACTTGCAGAACTCGGAGACCTGGAGCAGTCGTAGTCTTCCCGGTTGCGGTCTTGGTTCCTAAAGCGAAGTCCGATGCGGTCAGTCCAACACGGTCAGTCCGACGCAGTCAGAGTGTCCAGATGGTTGAAGATGACGCGGAGTTGAATCAGAATTGAAGCCCACGACTAATCTAAGGTCTCACCCTCAGGTAGCCCTTAGTACCGTTAGGAAAGGGTTGGGATTGATACAGGGGTCCCTCCCAGAGGAGGGGCTAGACAGTGGGGAGGATACTCCCATGTCCTTTGTCCAGTTTCGCACCAGGGCAGGAGCCGACGGCTCCCTGAGCTGGTTTGAACTGGAGTATGCAAGGAGGGCACCAAATGTGCCCTTCAAGCAGTTTCAGTGGGGCTGGCAAGCGCCCCCACCCTGCCCCAATACACTAAACCCTGTCTGGGAGATGGTCACTCCTCCCTGTGACAGGATACCTATTGTTCTGCCTTCCCCTGCTCGAGCTTGGCTCAGCAGCAGGAGGGCACAAACGTGTCTCTGGCCGGCAGCAGCCCGAGTTTGCTGTCTGGTTCTGGAAGACTGGTACCGGGAGCACTGAGGGCCTCCCAGGGGAGCTTTATAGTGCCTGGAAACATACCTCCACACCTTTTACGGTGTGGGGGTATGATTCCAACATGTTTGATACCAAACATGACAGGGTTCATTACAGCCAGTTAGGAGATGGTCATCGCGTAATGACGCATGGCCACTCCATATGTCGTAAAGGCTTTTGCACTTACAACCCGGGAGAATGGACTCCGAAGGTTGTAGGGGTGCCTTGATCATGCAGAGGCACCCTCACACTTAGGACCCAGCACCCTGCCTTCAGGATGGAAAGGCCTGCCTTAGGGGTGACATATAGGTTTTAAGTGTAGTGGCCTCAGATATAGGGAAACCTATATCTGTTGTAAGTGGTGCTAGCACCAGCTTACACAGGCTGCCATGGCAGGCCTGTAGTCACAATTTGAGGTGTCTCTCATGGGGGGATAATACATGCTGCAGCACATGGGAGACCCCTGGTGTACCTATGCTCTGGGTACCTTAGTACCATATACTAGGGACTTACAAGGGTACACCAATAGCCAATCTGCAGTGTACCTAAGTACTCACCATGTCGAATTTAGGAACGAAGCATAGAGACTGGGGTCCTGGTTAGCAAGATCCCAGTCATACTAGTCAGGAAAACATAATGACACCAGCAAAAAGTGGGGTTGACCATAAAAGCAGATCCTACTTTCCTACAGTTGGTGTGTAGGTGGCTGCATGGGTTGGCGAGTAGGTACATGAGAGCCTATATGGGTTATTGATTGGGTGTCTGAGTACCTGTATGGGTGTATGAGTGTCTGTGTGGGTGGGTGAGGGGTGTGTGACTCCCTGCATGGACGAGTGACTGCGTGAATCACTGGCTGTATGGCTTCATGAGTGCACCTGAGAGGCGCTGTATGGGTGAGTGAGTGTACCTATGGCCGTGTCGGTGAGTGAATGTATGTGTCAGTGCTATATGGGTGAGTAACTGCATATGTGGAAGGCAGTATACGTGAGTGTTGGAGTATATAAGTGACTGTGTGTGAGTGAGTGATTGTGAGAGTGGCTGTATGGGTGAGTATGTGCATGTGTCAGTGACTGTTAGGTGAGTAGGTATGTGTTAGTATCTGTAAGAATAAGTTAGTTGGTGTGTATATAACTGTATAGGTGAGTAAGTGGCTGTGTGATTGGCTCTATGGGTGAGTGAGTAGGTGTGTGAGTAGTTTTATGAGTGCCTGACAGTGTCTGACAGTGTGTGAGTGGCTGTATGGGTGTATAAGTGGATATGTCAGTGGCTGTAATAGTTAGTGAGTGGGTATATGAGTGGCTGTATGGGTGAGTGAGTGGATGTATGTATAGACCTATGAATCAGTGAGTGGGTATGTATGTACTAGTATGGGTGTGTCAATGGTTTCGAGAATGGTAGTGTGAAACTTGTAGTGGGTGTATTAATGGTTACATGGGGGTGTGCGTGGCTGCATCAGAGATTCTGTGGATGATGTCATCAGTGGTCATTTGAGATGTCATCAGTGATGTCACTGACCATGTCATGAGTGATATGTGAGGTCATAAGCAGTGCATTGCTGAGGTGTGAGTTATAGTTAGCTCAGCTAACTATAACTGTTGAATTTCTCTGGTTTTGTACAAGTGAAATGTCAGCCTAACTAGAAAGTCGCTGTAACCTTTGTTTTTATATATATACTGACACATGCATATACATACAATACACTTACCTTTATACTTACATTTTGCGTGGTTATGGCATGCTTTGTTAAGGCAGGTCGTGGTAAAAAACTGCGTGGTAAAGACATGCTTGGCAAAGATGCATGCGTAGTTAAGCTTTCATTGTAATGGCATGCGTGGTTCAGACCTCGTTGTAATTGCTGTTTCCCGGTTTGGGGTTACATTTCTGTTGCAGTATGCTGCCGCTGAAGGGCACGTAGAGGAAGGCAAAACTGTCGACTTGATTAGGCGAAAGCTGCGATTGTAAGGGGGAGTAAAGGACAATAGAGGCAAGATTTGGGGCAAGGAGGAGGGCCTGGTCCAAGGGTGGGCAGGCGCAGCAATAATATTGTAGATTCCTGAGCGAGGACCACAAGGACTCATGGCATGGTTAAAGGTAGTGTGCAGTTTCAGAAGTGCTATGGGGGCTGGGATGTTGGGGCAGGAGTTACACAGGTGAGGTGGGATGGGTTAGAGTTTTATGTTAGTTCACTCAGCAAGTAGTTTGTGCGGCTCAGTCAAAGGGCTAGGAACCAGGCGCGCAACGCCCATTGGGCTCAAAGGGCTTCAGCCCCCCCCGTCGTGTGGGTCAGCCCGGGCTGAGACAGCTTCCCGGACACACACACAGCCGCACCCGAGTACTTCACAGGTCTTTAAAAGACCATTTACTTGCTAACGAGGCTTTGTTGTGTTTTCACCCCTTCTTAGAGCCCCTGCATCTCCACTCTGACTATCGCTGGAAGAATTGGCCCCCCCCGAAATTTTTAGTAGCCACCCCCAAAATGTGGCTCTAGTTGCGCCTCTGCTAGGAACTCTGCTTGCCTTAATAAAGCAAAAGAAACAATTGATGGACGGAATGCTGGACAATGCAAACATTCACCCCCAGTCACAAGGATCTGGGTTAAATCCATCATTCTTTTGCTCACCACACCACCCCAGTTTGGACCCAGCCGTATGCAAATCAGTCTTGACCCTGTTCCTTGTGGGAACAGTCCAGCCCGAACTGCCAAGCCAGGTCCTCCCTGGACCGGAAACAAGCATCCTGGGACCGGTTTCAGGGCATCACCCTTCTTCAGCCAGGCTAGCTTGAATCCAGTGGTGTAGTGAGCACGGGACCCACGTCTGGGCATACCCTTCCCACTAAGGGCGACAAATGGAAAAGAAACAATTGATGGACGGAATGCTGGACAATGCAAACATTCACCCCCAGTCACAAGGATCTGGGTTAAATCCGTCATTCTTTTGCTCACCACCCCAGTTTGGACCCAGCCATATGCAAATCAGTCTTGACCCTGTTCCTTGTGGGAACAGTCCAGTCCGAACTGCCAAGCCAGGTCCTCCCTGGACCGGAAACAAGCATCAAGGGACCGGTTTCAGGGCATCACCCTTCTTCAGCCAGGCTAGCTTGAATCCAGTGGTGTAGTGAGCACGGGACCCACGTCTGGGCATACCCTTCCCACTAAGGGCGACAAATGCAAAAGAAACAATTGATGGACGGAATGCTGGACAATGCAAACATTCACCCCCAGACACAAGGATCTGGGTTAAATCCATCATTCTTTTGCTCACCACACCACCCCAGTTTGGACCCAGCCATATGCAAATCAGTCTTGACCCTGTTCCTTGTGGGAACAGTCCAGCCCGAACTGCCAAGCCAGGCCCTCCCTGGACCGGAAACAAGCATCCTGGGACCGGTTTCAGGGCATCACCCTTCTTCAGCCAGGCTAGCTTGAATCCAGTGGTGTAGTGAGCACGGGACCCACGTCTGAGCATACCCTTCCCACTAAGGGCGACAAATGCAAAAGAAACAATTGATGGACGGAATGCTGGACAATGCAAACATTCACCCCCAGTCACAAGGATCTGGGTTAAATCCATCATTCTTTTGCTCACCACACCACCCCAGTTTGGACCCAGCCATATGCAAATCAGTCTTGACCCTGTTCCTTGTGGGAACAGTCCAGCCCGAACTGCCAAGCCAGGTCCTCCCTGGACCGGAAACAAGCATCCTGGGACCGGTTTCAGGGCATCACCCTTCTTCAGCCAGGCTAGCTTGAATCCAGTGGTGTAGTGAGCACGGGACCCACGTCTGGGCATACCCTTCTCACTAAGGGCGACAAATGCAAAAGAAACAATTGATGGACGGAATGCTGGACAATGCAAACATTCACCCCCAGTCACAAGGATCTGGGTTAAATCCATCATTCTTTTGCTCACCACACCACCCCAGTTTGGACCCAGCCATATGCAAATCAGTCTTGACCCTGTTCCTTGTGGGAACAGTCCAGCCCGAACTGCCAAGCCAGGTCCTCCCTGGACCGGAAACAAGCATCCTGGGACCGGTTTCAGGGCATCACCCTTCTTCAGCCAGGCTAGCTTGAATCCAGTGGTGTAGTGAGCACAGGACCCACGTCTGGGCATACCCTTCCCACTAAGGGCGACAAATGCAAAAGAAACAATTGATGGACGGAATGCTGGACAATGCAAACATTCACCCCCAGTCACAAGGATCTGGGTTAAATCCATCATTCTTTTGCTCACCACACCACCCCAGTGAGCAAAAAAACGATGGATTTAGGCCCAGATCTCTGTACTGGGGTGAATGTACGACATTGTTCTGCATTCTGTCCATCAATTGTTGTTTTTGCATTTGCCTTAATAAAGCAAGCAGCTTTTTGTACTCGAAGCATGTGGAGTAGTGTGATCAGTTCCTCCCAAATACTATGCGTGCTACAGGGATTTTGTAGACTGGGAAAATCATTTAAATAAGTTAATATCTCACACACATTGCAGCAGTAAATGCACAGTAATACAGTAATGAAATCAAAGCCCTTCCCTACGAGCTTGAATGACATGCCAATGCTGGGAAGAACAGAGCATGCGTTAGTGGAGGGTGTTACCGAGCCCAAATAGTGATCAGACAAAGATAATCTACAGGAAGCGATTTTAGAGGAGGCGTTGATTTGAAAAGACAGCATGGCCTTGGTGCTCCTGCTCTATTGTGAAACCCAGAATTTCGCCCATGGAAAGAAAGAAAATATTATGGGAACATGGGCAAGTGTCTTGTGGATTGTTACCTGCCTTGTTATGTAGGCCTAGGCCTGGCTGCCATGCTGCTTTTCTTTGCGCACGTTACACTGAGCCGGGCCTTCCTCGCCCTTTGCTCGTGCCAAGTTCTTTTGCACTGTCTGCATTTTCTGTTGTTCACCTTTTTGGGCTCAGTCTGCACAAACATGTACAAGGTCGCATAACAATGTATTCTGGTTCTTCCTGATATGGCCAGTCTCGCGCACCCAGACATAACATTATGTGCAATTGCCATGAAGAACTTGGTATGCTTTTAATACTGTGGTTTACTAGCGCTTAGCACACTTGGAGAAATCCCTTTCAGTGAGAAGAGCTATGATGTCCTGCTGATGTAATTCTGCATCTAGAGACTGAGGTATGGGGGTTCGCTAGTCAAAGCCCAGAGGTCTTCTATTTTATAATAAACTATCTTACTGCAAGGGGAGGGTGGTAATGTTATTTATACGTTTATCCACTGAGCTCTGAGATGCTTTCCCGTTTGTATTCTATGGAATTGTAACCATGCTGCTTATATTAGTCATATGCATTATGCTATTAGTACTGACACGTGTACTGTACATTAGAGCACGTAAGTTGGAATAAACATTTTAACCTATCCAGTGTCTCTTACTACGCACCTTGTGGACAAGTACGAGTGAGTGGCGAAAGAGTGTTCTTGCTTCAGTGAGTCCTGAGATAAAGATACCGTGTTCTGGGTTGTCCAAACATTAGTACTTGGGTGCTAATGGGATGCTAAGCTAGTTGGGTTGGGGTTTTTGGGTGCTACGGTATATGGTGGCAAACCACTGTATTCCGGGGTCCCATTTTCCTGTGCATAGCTCTGTGTATGTGCAGAAACCTTATGACATGGCGCGACCACCGTGGGGCAGCTTATCTGCGAGACGCTTGAGTAGTACTTGTGCTTGTCCACAAACCCCTCGCGTACGCTTCCGGAGGCGTATGTGACGGTGATACCTCCTATATTGAATGTTTTATAGGTTCTTTCGAGCTTGAAGTTATTAAAAAGGTTAGTTAGCAGACCCATTTTCTGTGCTCCCTGTTAGGTTGTCGAATATAATTGTTTGGTCATGGCTGGTGTGGCGATAGCTGCACATAGTCGAGGAGCACTCCGAGACCACTTAGCTGTGTATGGAGTGCCCGATACTGGGGTCGAGTTGGTCTTTGTGGTTCAAGCCGATGCGGCTTATCACTTTGAAGTGTTTTACACTTGGATCACTTTTGAAGCGGTGGATGCAGGTGATAAGCTGTTTCATGAATATAAGCCCACCGCTGTTCCTGCTGCCTATCGACCCTATACTGCTCTTGAAGTGCCTCTCACGGCTTGGCAGCACCGTGTTTGGTTCAATGGCGCCCTACCACAACCAACTACCGCAGTTCGTTTAGGCCCCTTGTCAATTCAGGGGCCACTTGGCCTGTATTGGCCGGGTATACCCCGCATCCAAATTATCTGGCATTACCGCTTGCGGAACTGCGCACTATGCATACCGGATTGGTACGAGTGCATCGAGCCCTAGTGACATACGTTACAGGTAGCCTCCATGGAGCTGCTCCTGTAGTCGCAGGCCAACCAGCTATTGCAGCTGGAGTGACTATAAGTCCTGTCATGGTAAATTCTGTGATGGGCAAACGTCCACAAAATAAGGACGACTATCCTTACTGGCTTGCAGAAAAGTTCGATCAGATAGAAGCGGTGTTTCCACATACGTCCCCAGTGGATAAACATCGCATCCTCACGATAAGTTTGCCAAAAGACATAATCCCCGATTTGACATCATGTGAAAACTGGGGTAAGGTATTCGCAGCAGTTTATTCAAAATGTTTTGGAACTCCTTCCATGACGGTTCTACCCTCTGTAATTAAAAAAGTACAGGATGAACATGGCCCTGAAGCGGCTGTGGAATTAGGGATGAGACTAGTGGGAGTGTTTGATGTAGTAGCTGAACTGATCCTTGGAAATGTCAAGGGCGATGCTATGAACTTTCAAGTAGCGAATGCTTTGGCTTTGGTCCCAGAGTTGGACAGGCCTCGCGAATTACCGAAAATAATAGCCCGGGCTTATAAAACAATTGGAAGAAATAGCCTAGGCAACAAGCCTTTTGTAAAAATGCAAACTCAATCGCAAACACAAGTTATACAAACAAAAAGTGCATCTGAGAAAGATGATAAACCGGTCTTCACTAAAAAAGTTGGAGACAGAAAAAACAGGGTAAGCAACAAAAGAAGCCGGGGTCGAGAGGCGCTTCCCCAGTTTCGGTTTCTTCTGAACGTACTTATGATTTACGTGATAGGTCAAGGATTAAATCACCAGAAAGGTTTCAGAGCTCTGATACGCGTTCTCCTCGTTCTTCACAGGCCCAGACGTCGTCACAGGCTGGTGGAGGAGGACGGCAAGATAGAGGAAGGGGCCGAGAGGCTCCCCAGGAGCGAGACCAACCTCGACAACAAGTCAGAGGTAAAGCAGAAGACTTTCATCTTCCTCGACCGCAATTTCAGAAGAAAAAGGTTGCCGCTGTTACAGCGAAATATGCCTCAGACCGTGAGAACGAGACTCCAGAATTGGACGTGGGCAGTGACCCTCCTAGACAGCGCCGCGGAAGTTACCATAGTGCGGGAGGCGCTACGTCCTCATATGGAGGCGACAGCAACTGAAACATTCGTTACTGTAGAGACAGCTGACACGAGTGGCACCCCCTGACAGACTATATAATATAGTTATACAAATCGAAGGTGACATACCGCGTGAAATAAAAGGGATTTTTGGGAAAATCTAACCTCTTCATATGACATTTTGTTAGCAGAGGTGGATTGGCCACCCCCATTCGTATTAGCTGCACATAAAGGAGAGGAGGTAATCCTTCCAAGCTTCTCACGGCATGTCCCAAAAGACAAAGCTGAAGCACTTGCAGCTGAGTGGGCTGTGTACCTGGCACCAGCGTTATACCGCAACCATGTAGGATGGGATGAAGAATCACCTCCTCATGCAATACCTTTGCGGTCACTACCGCAGCCACAACCCCAATATCCCATCAAACGGCAGGCAAAAGGCCCCGTCTCCGAAATTCTGACACAGTTGGAATATCAGGGAGTAATTGAACCATGCGTATCACCTATGAACAATCCCTTTTCGTGGTTTCTAAACCCGATGGATCGTACCGCTTAGTTTTGGATTACCGGCATTTAAATTCCCATTGTCGGAACTTTGCGGTACAGAATACACATAGTTCTGCGCTTGTAGACAGTCTTGTTCGTAAAAAATATAAAACGACACTTGACCTTTCAAACGGTTTCTACACGCACAACCTAGCCCCGGAGAGTGGTCAATGGACCGCATTCACTTCCGGTGGTAAATTATTCCAGTTCCGGCGATTACCCATGGGCTATAAAAATAGTCCGGGTATCTTCGCCGCCCGTGTTGTTTCTTTGTTAAATGACATTGATCGAGACGCATGTTCGTACGTCGATGACATCTATCTGACGGACGACGAATTATTTCAGCATTTGTCCCGTGTGGACCGCATTATTCTTGAATTCGCGGAGCAGGGTTATAAATTTAACTTTGCTAAGTCACACATTGCTGAATTTACCGTTCTGTTCTTGGGCTATGAGCTCAATAACGAAGGTAAGGGCTTAGCCCCCATTTCTTGGAAAAATGTGCACATTTGTGCCCCCAAATACTCTGAAGAAACTTCAGTCTTTGCTGGGTTTCTTGAATTTCGGGCGTACTTACATTCCCGAATATGCCCAGCGTATCAAGCCTTTGTATGCTTTGATACAACCTACTTATTCAAGGTCTTGCTGGCTGCCTGAGCATACCTCAATTCTGCAGTCTTTGCAGACAGACCTTTTGGAGTCTAAATATCTTTTGACTCGTGATAACCACACAAACCTGGTGATTAGAATAATTCCGGGGGCGGTGGGATTCACCTATTTAACCTTTAATGAAGGTGATACAGTACCTATCGCATACAAGTCACATCTGTACACTTCCGCTGAATTGCGCTTTACATCTGTTGAAAAAGTTCTGACTGCAGTGCAAATGGCGATTCTAAAAGAACGCGCACTGGCACAGGGAAAGCGGATTCTAGTGGTAACACCCTGTCCTGCCCTAGAGGCAGTAACAAAGGCAAGTGTACCGAACTCAAAAGCAATGCATCCCCGTTGGATACAATGGGCTACATCCTTGACGTCTTCGGACGTCACTTTTGTCTTTGATTCTTCTCTTCAGACTCAGGAGTATTTACAGTATGAATTCGTTCATCCTCCTCCTTTGTTTTTACTGCCGCTTGAGGATTACAAATGTGTGATCTACACCGATGGTTCGGCGCAACCGGCCACTGGGTCCAAGCACGCTTATTCAGCTGCATGTGCTATTGTTGCGGGTTCCTTTGTGAATGGAACGTTCAAATCCTCTGTAGTGCACACTCGCACACTTGGAGATAGTACAGCACAATTGGCCGAGCTGCATGCATTGCTACTTGCACTTGAGTTCGCTTCACAGGATGAGACCACTCTTATTGTATGTGATTCTTTTTACTGTGTACAATCTTACAATGACAATCTGTTTTTCTGGTCAAAAAACGACTACAAGGACGCAAAAGGGAGCACAATTAAGCATAAAATGCTTTGGGTTCGAGTGGCAGAATTGCAACAACGTCTGCCCCTCACACAGGTGGTTCACACCTTAGGCCATCAGCGGGTGGGCGCACACGCTATTGGTAACGATCTGGCAGATGAAGCTGCCCGTTCAGCAGTAGTCACGTGTTCAGTAGCAGCGGTTACCAGGTCCATGTCTAAAATAGACCCTGTTGTTCTAGCAGCTATTGCTGCAACCAAGGAAAGGTGATAATTACCCTACAGGTTTCCCTTCCAAGTATTCTTACAAATTAAGTCCCGATCAGGTTCCTTATGTAACTATACCTGACGTTGGAGATCGGCTGATCCCCAACGCGGACCGCAGGAGTGCCTTGATATCAGCTGCACACGAAGGCATGGCCTCGGCACATGCAGGTGTGTCAGCTACGGTTTCCATCTTGCAGCAGCGTTATTGGTGGCGTGGGTTATATAAAGACACCCGTGCTTTTGTGCTTTCTTGCGACGTTTGTCAACAGATTAAGCCATCCACGGTAACACGTCCACCACAAACACCGCTCTGCATTGCTAACAGACCCTTTGGGTGTGTTTACTTGGATCACTGCGGTCCATTCTCATCAGACACTGCTTATAAATACATCTTAGTGGCAGTGGACTCGTGCACACGGTTTCTCTGGGTCTGGCCACAACGGAGTGCTGACGCCCGAAATGTGATCAGGGATTTGCGTGTCTTTGTGGGAATTTTCGCATGCGGCACCTTCCATTCGGACCAAGGTCCAGCGTTTGCCTCTAGGGCTTACAAGGATGCAATGGCTTCGCTTGGGGTGCGGGTGAAATTTTCGTCTCCGTATAGGCCTGAGGGCAACTCTATCGTTGAACGAATGAACCGTGACTTAAAGCAATCCTTAACAGCTAGGGTTTTAGGTACTGGCAGGAACTGGCTGGCCCATTTGTATACCGTTCAGCGTGCACTTAATAATCTCCCTAGAAGACCTCTGGGTGGGCGGACCCCATACGAAATGCTCTTTGGCATAAGAATGTTTGTGCCTGACCTTGAGGGTCCAGACATCGCGGCGCAATCCGCCAAGTTTGATGTAGATAACCATTCTGCTATGTTACAGGACTTACAAGAAGCCCGAGACAAACTTGCAACTACACATTTACCTTCAGCCACAGATCCTGCGTTGCAGATTCCGGTAGCCGGCTGGCTTCCGAAAATTGGAGAACTGGTTCGAGAGAAGGTTGAAAACAAAAAGGAATTTGGCCCCTCTTTTCGTGCACCGGTTCCAGTTCTTGGCTTGAAGGGAACACGTACAGTCATTTTACCACCGCTTCCTGGTCGCAAAGAGAACAGATACATCTCAGTTGAAAATGTCAAGCTACAGCGCCTGGCCGATCCTGAATAGTGTCACACCAGCGGTCTCTTGTCCTGCCATTTATCGGACATATGTTCATAGTCCATCTGCACGAACGATCGCTGATGCTGTAATTGAGATGGTTGATCTTGCCTGAAACTATGATTGATCCCCAACTCTCCACCAATATCAACGAGGACGAGTATACTTATCCTGCATCAGAATCGGTGGCACATCACCCAACAACGCCACTAAGCCCGACTCGTTATTCCTTTGATTCGGATTCCACCTCTTCAAAAATCCCATCCAAGTTCAGTATTTTTGTATTCTGGTTTAGAGACAATTTTTTGATTCCACCCTGGACATACCTCTGGTTGGTACTTTTCTTGATATTTTTGTTCATGTCCATTGGCTTTGTCACAGTGTTTTTTCTACTAATTAATGGTCACTATTTACCTGGAACGCTCTGCTGTAGACTCTGTTTCTGGAACTTTGGCTCCTCATTCCTCGTCTCACATCATGAAGCGTGACCACACATTTGTGAACATTTCAGCCTTCCCAGTTGCTGATGGCATCGTATGGGATGCAGTGAACTATCAAATCCATGGTCCGACGGAAATTATTAATGTACCTAATGTCCTTCGTGTTTCAATGGGTGATGTAGTACAAAATAATATTCATTCTGATGATTGGGATGTGCATGCCGTTGAAGCTTTGTTTGCCGATTTAAAATATTATGCATCTTTTAATGCTGAAGATTTATATATGAATTCTGCTAATTATGCCGATTTGTATTGTTACCAACATTGGGGTAATCATTTTCTCCATAAACCCAGTGCCCTGCGTAGTTCTGTTAACTATACCCAATGGGAACATTGTCCAAACCCCTTGCCAGGTAGCTCTCAAACTCTTCGAAATAAGTTTAATTATTTTACTGATTTTAATCGGTCGAACCCTGCATCCTATTATTTTAGACTTAATAACACATCAACTCAGAAAATTATGTTGACACACACCAAATTGCTATATTCGGGTTCCTTTCTGAGTGCCCTAGCTGTGGGTGGTTATGAGTACTGGGATAATACAGTGGATTTAAAATCTATTTGGGGCTCCAAGCCATGGCAGGTACAGGGAACCGAGGCGTTGCATCGTGCGTGCCTCATCCCTACCCAACTTATGTTCCTAAATGCTTCCATCTATCAGACTACATGTTGGGGCTTAGCAACCACTAAACAATTGAATACGCCATCAATACCATCCCTGTCGAGTTTTCCAAATGAAAGCTCACGATTCAATATGTCCCTCGTGTCCCTGCAGGCAATGTTACAAAATAATTCGTTTAATGTTTCTGAGCTGGTTCAGTCACCCTGGTTAGTATGGCCTATATCATCTAATGCATGTCAAATGCGTTTTCATGATACTGGTGCTAGCTACACACAGAATAGGCCTGATCCGAGGTTTACTGATGCTCATACTGTCACTACATACTCTGTTGGTAAATTATGCAAACAATGGCTGCAACATTCGTCCCTTGATTCTGTTAAACAACATTTGTCCCTCCTTACAGGCAATATTGATCTGTCCGACTTTGTTTTGGGACCTCGTGGTCCCCGACCTAAAAGATTCATTTATGAAACATATAATGAACTCTGGAAGCTATCACAAATGGAAGCTGCTTCCCGTCTTCGGGAAATAGATCAAGCAAATATGGAAAAGGTGCTTGCTGTTGTTGACAATAGTATTAATACCCTCTCTTCTCGCATTTACACTTTAGAGAATATTGTGTCCTCTGTTGTTGATATTGTACAAGATGATGTTTCTGTGTTATATCATGGTCAGAATCAATTGCGCTCAGTTATGCAGTTTGCATGGACTTTACAAACACTTAAGTTAGGTAAAGTGCCTTGGCATTTTTTGAACACCTCTGCCTTATTTCTACCTTTTAACTTAACTGACAAACAGCAATTTATGTCCATGAAAGATGCAACTTACACTCTATTACATATCGAAAAGGTGGATCCTTTGCCTTTCTCTGTTGCAGAACTCGATTCTGCTGTATGGCTAGTTCATGGGGTTATCGTTTTACCTTTTTCCTTGTTTGAATTTGACTCGTGCATGAAACATTATCCTGTGGGCCGTTACCGGCCATTGGGCAGTGCTTTCCTGCATGAACTCCTGGTCCTTGCCTTTCATGTATAAATGCCTTCGGGACGGCAAGGAAGTCTTTCTCACGGGGGAGTACTGCGACTCGACTATAGGTCATTCGCTTATTTGTAAACACATTAAATTGCATGGCTCATGTAGCGTTTCCTCTCCTAATCTTGCTTGTGTGCTGAAAGGTATTCCTGCTCCTGTTATTTCACCTACTTTCACTCTCCTTTCCAATGGCAGTTATTTACTTTTAAATAACGAAAACTGTTGTGGCCTGCAGGCTGGCATTCCTTACATTGTAACAGTTTCGCACAGGGTTGTCTGCTGCAAAAATGTGCTGTTTCCTCCCCCTCACGGCAGGGTTGATATCTCTATTTGGCCTTCCATCCCTACCATGGAAGCAGATTTCAATAGACTGAGCAGAATAAAGGCACTATTATTAAACGAGGAAGTTATGCTCACGTCCGCCCGGGAGACATTCATTCTCCAGGTGGCGAGTACCCACAGTGAAATACAGGCCCTTTTGAACACTAATCTCCCCCAACATTTTGGGGAGTTAATACATCGTATTTTTAACGCATCTAACACTGAAGGCCTAGTGCACTTTTTAAGGTCGTGGGGTCGGGCTTGGTGTCCTCCTTCCAAACTATATTTGGTGTCATACCGGCTTTCATACATTCTATTTTTTCCAGTGTCTTTGGCGGTTTCCCATTGATCCTCACTTTAGCGGCTGGTGTCTTGCTCTTAATTTGCTTTCTGCGCAATGGCTGCTCCCCGATGGGACCTGCTCGATCCAGAACGCCTCCAGCTGCTCCGTGAACGCCTTTTGGCCGGTTTTGGTGTCTTGCCATTGGCGACACTGAGTGTGTCATATACTCTTTCATTTCGCTTTGCGTATTTCACTTGCGTGCAACCTGTGATGACTTGTGTCCGCTGTCCTTTCACCTGGACGCTGGATTATTGCCTCTCCAATTCGTCATTGTCTGTTCCGGATTTTGTTCAGTTGATGGGTCCCTTAGAGGCCCATGAGCAGGACTGTTCCGTTGCTGGCTGTATGGCGCGTGCGGCTGCACTGGGGATTTTGGCGCAATGGGATATCTGGGCGGCTGCCCAGGATCTCCTACAACGAAGCTGTTTCAATTATCACGCAAGCTGTCCCGCATTGCTTCTGGATGCTCCCTTTGCTGAGGAGCATTCCTGCTCTTTGATCTCATGGATTGGATGGCATCTATGTTTTTGACGATTCCAATGATGAACTCTTAGAGGGTATGGCTTTTTCTGCACTTACACTTTCATGGATTGACCTGCCCTTCGCCGTTTGGGCGCACCCTGTGCTCCGACGGCTTTGTTTTTCCTCTAATGGGCCTCTGTCCTGGCCGCCGGACTGTCCAGGGGAGGGTGTCTTGTGGATTGTTACCTGCCTTGTTATGTAGGCCTAGGCCTGGCTGCCATGCTGCTTTTCTTTGCGCACGTTACACTGAGCCGGGCCTTCCTCGCCCTTTGCTCGTGCCAAGTTCTTTTGCACTGTCTGCATTTTCTGTTGTTCACCTTTTTGGGCTCAGTCTGCACAAACATGTACAAGGTCGCATAACAATGTATTCTGGTTCTTCCTGATATGGCCAGTCTCGCGCACCCAGACATAACATTATGTGCAATTGCCATGAAGAACTTGGTATGCTTTTAATACTGTGGTTTACTAGCGCTTAGCACACTTGGAGAAATCCCTTTCAGTGAGAAGAGCTATGATGTCCTGCTGATGTAATTCTGCATCTAGAGACTGAGGTATGGGGGTTCGCTAGTCAAAGCCCAGAGGTCTTCTATTTTATAATAAACTATCTTACTGCAAGGGGAGGGTGGTAATGTTATTTATACGTTTATCCACTGAGCTCTGAGATGCTTTCCCCGTTTGTATTCTATGGAATTGTAACCATGCTGCTTATATTAGTCATATGCATTATGCTATTAGTACTGACACGTGTACTGTACATTAGAGCACGTAAGTTGGAATAAACATTTTAACCTATCCAGTGTCTCTTACTACGCACCTTGTGGACAAGTACGAGTGAGTGGCGAAAGAGTGTTCTTGCTTCAGTGAGTCCTGAGATAAAGATACCGTGTTCTGGGTTGTCCAAACATTAGTACTTGGGTGCTAATGGGATGCTAAGCTAGTTGGGTTGGGGTTTTTGGGTGCTACGGTATATGGTGGCAAACCACTGTATTCCGGGGTCCCATTTTCCTGTGCATAGCTCTGTGTATGTGCAGAAACCTTATGACACAACGTTTCCATTCAATGTCACCAGGTGGCAGCATTGCATCATTATCAACCAAGAAAGAAATCAGCATGCACAATTTTTCTGATGTTGGTTTAAAAGAAATGGACAATTTTCTTTAAAGGTCATAGAAAGTTAAATGTGCATGGGAGTCCCTGAGGAAGCATTAGAGTGCCTATTTGCGTACATTTTGTTCTAGATTTATTTTGGCTGTAAACATCACTAATAGCACTGGCTGATCCTTACTGCCTAATGTGATTTACAATGTGACTCTCTGGCACTGGTCAATTAGTGGTAAATGCCAAGCATTGCATCGAGTGATTATGTCTGCAGGGTGTCTGTAATAATATACTAATGAATTACCCTGGTTTGAATCATGCAGACTGGAAATATAATTGCTCAACTCCAAAAACTGGGGAAAAAAACTTAATAGGCTTTAAGAGCCCAGGCGGTCCAAATTTGTCCACTTGTGATTTTCTGCTGAGCACTAATACCTAGTTTCGGCAGCCATTCCAGGTAATACCATGATTCTGGTAACACGAGTTTCTGTATCAGATATTTGTGATATTACCGCAAATTTAGGGCCATATTCATTAGAAAAATCACGCAGCAAGCCACCTTGCTGTTCTGCGTGATAGGAAAAGGGCAGGAATGCGCCGTATTTAACATTATATTGCGTATTCCTTTCTTTTTTCCTGCGCTGGTGCACAACGGGCTGCCTAGCGCCAACACAGGCACCCTTTCCCCATGGTGCAAGGCTACCTGAGTTGTAAGCAGGATTGTTTTTGTGTAGGAAGGGACACCTTGTCCTGAGGCATTTTCCTCTTTCTATGTGTGCTGCAGAATCCAGCACACACAGCAAGAGGAAAAAATGAGGAGAAATAGAGATATTTCTCCTCCTTACACCTCGCCTGGGGAGGCGTAGCATTTAGACAGATTCCCAGGTCTACCAGCAATAGTAAATCTGGGAATGCGCCCATATTCATGGGTGGATGAATGGGAACACGCATGCTCCAGCCATGTAACACCTCCCTGGGGCAGAGTAAAGCAAAGTAGCGATTTGAGCTGCCTTGCTTTGCTCTAGATTTTTCAAGCCACTCAGGGCCACCCAAGGTATAAATTCAGACTAAATGTGAGGATGGCCACTTACTGCAAATTTAACATGACTTTTTCCATTGGGACAAATTCTAGATGAGAGCCTGTAGGGATAACTCCTGATAATTTCAGGTGCTGCAAAGTATAGTCATTTCTATTTTATAGGGCGTAATGGACCCAACAACTGTACATTATTAAGATATTAAAAGTCCTAGAGAAGTACTGGGCCCATACAGAGGCATGATGCACAGGCCCAGCACCTTTATGAGGTCATGGAACTATGTAAAGTGACTAGCAAATATTCAGGAAAGGTCAAATTATGTATTTTTTGTCATGAGAGTACAAAACAGTTATGGGGAAATTCCACTTTTAGTGCAAAATGCAGTTTTCTTATGAACACATACTTTGCATAAAAACATGACAGATGCTGGCAGTTTGAGAAAGCAATGTTTCTTTATGTGAGATTTTCTGCGTGAAACAGTAACCCGCTGGTAAAAATGATATGAAATCATGTAGTGTAAATTTTTGAGAATATCAGGAGTTTCGCATGTGTAATTTAAAATTCGCTCAAGCTCACTTGCTGTGTCTATTCAACACGTTTATAATAAGTTGATGTTTCTATGGTAATTAGAGGTCTGTAGTCACTCCAGGTAAAGCGTGCATAGCTTATTTCGTCTTGAAGTTTTGGGACTGAGGGGCTTATTTACAAGCCTATTGTGCAGCTGGTGTGTCACTTTTTTGACGCACCGGTGGCGCAGTGTGCCTGCCCATATTTACAAGGCCACGTAAAGCCCCCCTGCGTGGCTTTTCATGGCCTTGTAAATATGGCCTCCTTTCATGCATTACTCTGCATGAAAGGGGCGTTCCATGGTGTGTTGCTGTGGATGTTCCCCTGCAACATCCATGGAACCTGACGCATTCCCAGATTTACAATGTTTTGTAAACCTGGGAATGCGTCAGATTCCTACGCCTCCCCAGGGGTAAGGGAGGCACAACAAGGAGAAATACTTTTATTTCTCCTTGTTTTTTCTTTTTCCAAGTGTGCTGCATTCTGAAGAGGAAAACATCTCTCGTGATTGTTTTTGTGCAGGAAGGTGTCCTATTCTGCGCAGAAACAATTACCCCTACAGCGCATACACCCTTGCACCATGGCGCAACAGTGCCTGCGTTGGCGCATGGCAGCCCATTGTGCGCCAGCACAGGGGAAAAGGACGGGAATGCACCGTATCTTGTAGATATGGTGCATTCCTGCCCTTTTCTTTTGCCGCATGGCAGCGCAGCAGGAAGGCTTGCTGCGCTGTTGTGCGTCAAAATATTGTAAATTAGACCCTAGATGGTGCATTTTTCCAAGTATAAGTGCAGAACAGCAACTTCCAGAATGCAGCAACAAAAACAGAAATGGATCCACAACAAACGCCTGACCTGGGTGATCTGCAGGGTGTGGAAATTGCTGAGGGCTTCAACCAGTGGTAGCTCCTCCGCTAAGGCGTTATTATCATTTTATGTTTCCTTCTGCTACGGCAACTTTCTGGGCAGGCTGCTACGAGGACAGCGGAGCAGGGGAGGAGTGGTTTGCCCACTCTTAAGTGCACATGATTCTTTGGTCAGCCCTCTCGGGCCGCCCAAAACAGTCATGCGCACTTCCCATATTCTCCATGCAGGCTGATTACAGCCTGCATGGAGAATATGCCCAGGCCCACGTTCCCTGGCTGAGCGCCGATCCACGGCGCTCCGACCAATCACAACACTGCATTGGCTATCGGGAGCCTGGGAGCGGGGTGCTTCCTGCTGCTTCGTGTATCCTGCTGCAGGACCGGAGCAGGAAGAAGAAGACAGAGGAGAGGCGGGGGCTGGCCAGCCGGCCGGCCGCCCGTCACAGGTAAGTGCTTTTTTAAAAAGTTTTTTTTGGCCCTCCCCACCCCCTGCCCATGCTCCCGCCTCACCACCCGAGTCCGGTAGCAGCCGCCTCTGGCTTCAACTGTGTATCTTTCTGCTTGAACGAATAGAAAATCGGTCATGTTTCCTGTAACTCTGGAATTCAATAGTGTTTAACCTTTTTTTTAATATAATTTTAAATTTTAAATTGCATTTTAAACAATTAATATCTAAGGAGATTGCTTACACCGCATGGGACAGTAAATTTGTTTTGTTTAAACGAATACTCTTGCTTTATTGCTGTTCTCTTTCGTATTCTGCCGGCAGCCTCAGGTATTTTGACAATGTTTTCCTTATTGCCACAATACAACCAGTTTGTCCACTCATTTCCTTTTCTTTCATGTCTGAGATGAACGGCTCCTGATTACTTTCTGGACTGGTTCCTTCTCATCTCTATTTCATGCTGCTTCGCTCTAATTTAGTTTTACCAGTTTTCCTCCTTTCTGTCTTCCAAACCTCCTGCTACTTATTGGTAGGCCTTGGTAGCATAGGAGGAGCCCAATGGGCCAACAAGAGGAAGTGCAACCAGCACATGCCTCCAAGCGTGGCTCTCCTATGCTTAAGTGGCGGCTATGGGGGTAGGCATTGTCCTAGAAATGCTAAACCATACATACTTACTTTCTTTACCCGGATTTGGGCAGAACGCAAATTCATTTTATCTCTATAAATAAGTACATACTCACTTTTTGTGTGTCAAGCCCCTTCAGTGGGAGAATCATTGGCGATGGGTAACCAGTTCACTCCCAAACAGGAAAATGAAGGAATGCCTTTCAGGAGAATGAGGCCTTCTGAAATCAGTCTGCCTCATATAACTATAAACACTCACAGAAGGAGTCCCATACACCAGGTTTTAGTGGAGTTTATTTAGAGTTAGCGTGCCATGGTCCTAATGTTTGGATCCCAGACTTTTTCACATGAGGGCCATGAAAGCGGCACTTCCTTGGATGGAGTGTCTTCCCAATCTTTCTCTTTCCAGCTCAACAACATGGGCAGAAAACTCCAGCTATACTTCACATCCACAAGGACATCATTCAGCATTTCTTTATAAACATAGGGTGTCATTTACAGTTTAGCAGCGCTTGAGCACTGTAATACATCAGTAACAAGTTCCAGCAGTGACTCCTCCGCTATGGCAGAGGAGCGTTACCCCCCCCTGCCAGCAGCCTCAAAACTTGAAAAATAAAACGATAAAAAAGCATGTTTATTATCGTTTTATTTTTCTCCATACTTTGGATACCAGGAGGTGGGACCATGGGGATGACAGGCACAGGTGGGAGTCGTAGGTGTACTGATGTCAGTGTGCATGACGGTTTGGCCGGCCGTCTCAGTATGGCCAAACCGTCATGCGCACTGAAGCTGTCTCCAACCCGAGCTGCGTTGCCAGGTTGGAGACAGCAGGCACAGGCTCACAGTCTCCCTGGGAGTGCAAATCGAGGGCGCTCGGGCCAATTGTGATGCTGCTCTCATGCTGTGAGAGCAGTGTCAGGATTGGCCACAGGGCAATCTGGGAACCTGAGCCTGCTGTGGAGCCAGAAGAGCGGCGATGCGGCGGCATTCAGGTACATTTTTATTTTTCTTTGGTTTTTGTTTTGGCCTCTCCCTCCCCCCGCCCTGCCACTTTGCCCCGACACCAGCCGCGATAGACAGGTTCTCAGACCATGAACTCATTTTCACTGGCTGTTCCTTGGAGAAGTGCCAGCACCTATGGGGTGTTTACAAATTGAAGGCACCTCCTTATAATCAAGAGCACTTTAACTGCAAGACCGCTCCTAAGTGAGAACTGGAATGTCAGACCCGGTTCGGTGGTTACATGGCAAACAGGGTCTACTGGGCTACAATTGTGATGGTTGCAGTAATTTGAGTCTGGTGTCCTGGGGTCCGCACTATTATGACTGCAAATTGCAGCAAGTATGCCCCTTCGGCACTTGACTCACAGGGTAACAAGGGTGAATAGTCAAAGAGGGAGTGTGTGGGGTAGAGACTCAGAACTCAAACAGTCAAACAACAGACACAATAACTCACTGTCTACCCCAGTGCTTGTCTTAGTAAAAGAGAATTTCTTTAATATCACAGGAAAAAAAGATACTACAAACAGTAAGAAGGGTTCTGGATCAAGAGTCTACTAAAGAAGACTTTGGGGTTGTAGCCAGTTACTACAGTTCCCACACCAACTATAGTGTTACAACACTTTGGCGACAGTTTCCATACCACTACAGTGTTCTAGCATATTAAGTAGAGTTTCCACTCTACCTAGGATTCTAGCTGCAAAGGAAAGATCAAGGGAAGGAATCAGCACAGATGCGAGTCCACTTATTGATTTGTGTGATCAATTACTAAGTTTGTAACATGGTAGGTCAATTCAGTTTGTACTTTGCAAAATAGTTCACAATGGCAATCCTTACTACATCAAACATGCAGATCTATCTTTTGAGTTCAAGACAGAGTCTCTCTGTATTTCGTTACAGGCCTTGTGTTACCTGTCAGTGACTTGTGGCTTGCATGACATTGGTGGAGCGCCCTTCGCAGTCGCACACTCAGCGCCTCAGCCAATGGGCTAGGAATTGCAGGCAGGGGCCATGCCTCTCAGATCTTGTTGCTGGGTAAAAACACAGCAGATCGGGCTGGACTGTTCCCATGAGGAGCAGGGTCAAGACTGATTTGCAAATGGCTGGGTCCAAACTGAGATGGCATGGTGGGCAAAAGAATGATGGGTTGGGATGGTACCCTGAGCGATTGCCAATGGTTAGACAAATTGGAAGCATTCCTCCCATCACCTTTTGTGTGTTTCATGGGGAAAAACAGCATGACAGGCCTTGGCAGCAGTCCCTGCTGGGCACAAACAGCTTGGGGCTTGCAACATTGCAGCACATTGGGGAATGGCTGACAGGTCCTTCGAGCAATGTTTTGATGATGCCAGAGGGCATGCTGTCACTTGGGAGGTTTCCAATTCTTCACACAGTTCACCACATGAACCATGCATGGAGGCTGGTGGACCCCTCACGGCAGGGGACGCGCTCCTACTTTGTTATAAAAACGCAAGTATCACATATTGAGCATTTCGGATAGCCTAATGGACAGTCGTTTGAACTATGAGTTCATATTCCAGGATCTTGACTTACAAAGGAGTGGGCTTGTAAGGATTTTAAATTTTAAAAAAAAGAATAAGCCACGGTGTGCTCTGTAAATAGCATTAATTTCTCTTTTTACTATGGAATGAGAAAAATCTATAATTCTTGTTTGTAATTCCATATGTTAACTATTTCAAGGTCAATCTAAAACTCTCTTTCTTAATTTTGAGGAATACTTATTTATTTGTGATAAAAAAGGAGGTGGGGTTAAGGGACCAAGATGCAGGCATTTCTGTGGGCATCCAGTTACCAGTCATCTCTTCTGGATATTCCACATGCTAAGAACATGGCTGAACTTCACCTCCTGGGCGGCCTTTCTTCTTGCAGGGCCAGGCACATTTCATCCTTCTCTAAGAAGACAGGCAGGCTTCTAGGTGCTAGGCAGACCCAGAGTGCTCTAGCAAGTTGTGCAGACTTCAAGTGATGTCCCTCTAGCAGGGCATATCTATTAAGTCAATAGGCATTAGAATGTCCAATGGCACAATCAGCTGAACAATAGTTTGGCGAGCTGCCATATCAAAAGACTGCTACAGAGAACATTCCTGACCACTTTCATGTATATGATTAAATGTAAGCCCTTCTGATATTACTGCTATTGGAACTCACTTAAGGATGCCAACATTCCAAGCAATAAATGATGGGCGGGCGCCAAGAGGGAAAGAATTGCAAGAAGGAGGCAATAAGGACCAAGGTAAGGATGACAAGGAAATGAAAGAAAATGCTGGTGAGGAGAAATGCCTTAGAGATTGTGGGTTGCTCTGCTGTTTGCCCAGGGCCGTACTGGCCATAGTGGGCATCGGGCATTTCCCTGGGAGGCTGGAAGGGTGGGGGCTGGTTTTGAAGCGGAGAGGGCGGTTTTGCTACTGGGGGCCGGTTTTGCAGTGGTGCTGCAATATCGGTCCGCAGTAAGGAAAGCAGTAGTGTCTCACACTTGCATCCTACCTGCTCCCCCGCCCCCCAGGGTTGGTCTGACAAAATTGCAAGGCTGCTTTGGGTTCCCAGTCCAGCCCTGTGCTTGCCTATATCACTAAGGAAGTGGTGGGTCATTAGGCAGATGCTGATAAGGCAGCAGAGATGGAAGCTAAATTGGCCTAACGGCTAGGGCGGTCGACCTCGAAGCTGGTGAACCGGGTTCGAGTCTCGGCAAGGACGCTCAACATCCTGTGATTCTGGGCAAATCACTTAATCTCCCCGTGCCTAACAAAAATGAATGTGTCCTCATGTAACGCAACTGGTGCTCGTGTAAAGCGCTCTGATACCCTCGGGTCAAGTTCGCGCTATATAAAACTCTTAAAAAAAATAAAACATTTTTTTTTAAAAAAAGCCAAGGATTAAATAGTTATGGCCAAGGAACAAAGGATGCAAATGACATTGAGGGGTCTGTTCAGCCCAAATATCTTGAGAAAGCATGAAGAGAGAGGAATAGTGGAGGAGAGGGGGTTCAGGCACTTCCTGAGGTGAAGACAGATTCTGAAAAGATTGGGCAGCAGTGTTTGAGAGAGTGTGAAAAGTGACACAAGAGGAAGCAGCCATGTGTACAAGAAAAAGGGAGGTAACTGGAGTGTGTTATGGTTCACCCTAAGATATGCATGGTTCTGGTCCATGGCAATGGTTGTGGTTACATTCTGGATGACGCACACATAGAAATCCAGCACACATTGAAAGAGGAAAAAACTAGGAGAAATAAACATATTTCTCTTCGTTTCGCCTCACCTGGGGAGGAGTAGGTTTTTGGCACATTCCCAGGTCTACCACTTATTGGTAAATCTGGGAATGCGCCAAAATCCATTAATATTGCACGGGAACACCCACGCAACGCCGATGGAAACACCGTCCTGGTGCAGAGTAATGCAACGCAGTGATTTGCGCTGCATTGCAATACTCAAGAATTATGAAGGCACTCTGGGGCACGCAAGGTGGCATTGCGTCGTTTCATAAATCTAATTTTTATGCACCATGTTGCGTGGTGCAAGAGCAACACTAAGAGGGTCGTTAATATACCCCTTAATGTATAGGCTTGCCGTGCTTTGTAGAGAACACGGCTGATAACCAGGGTGCCTCTTCTATCCTCTAAGTCCTCTGCCTTAATTCTGTAGATGTTTGCTTCAGAATTCTTTCCTGCACTCCGGTTCACCTTCAACCTGGCTCTTGCGTCATTGCTCCTGCTACGAACCTGTAGGCTTGAAACCAGACTCCTGGGCTCTCGTCAGGATGCACCTTGCACAAGCCCATATCTCCTGTTGGCGCCGCCTAAAATAGAACCAACTACTAACCGTGAAAGTGGAAAGAGGATGTGGCTTAATGGCAAGAGCTGCCGACTTCAGAGCTGAGGAACCAGGTTCCAGTCTCAGCCTCACCTCAACAGCCTTTTTCTGGGCACATCACCTAATTTCCTCGTAAATTAATGTGTCCTTACCTGGTGTTCATGAAAAGCACCGGTGTTGATGATTAAGTGCTGATGCTCACCAGAAACCACTGGCTCAAATTAAGCACTGCTCTTATTCATTTCTTTCCACTGAAGAAGATACAGGCCTGAAGATTCAGTTTTAACTCTGACATTCTAGCTTAGTATCTACAAGCCTGAAGCGGACTGATTCAGTCACACGAGGCACCACTTGGGTACTTCGTTTTTATGCTTTGGTGTTTTTTTCCTATTGCTTTTTTAGGCACCACTTTCTAGGGGCATCCTTCTGTAACTATTTTCTGTAGCTAAAGACGGTGCGACTTTCTGAAAGGGTCCCCCCTTCTTGCAGAAGGTAAAGTATCAACTCCTATGTGCAGAGAAGGAGCAGTCAAGGTAATTCCAAAGAGTGTGCAGAGGGAACAGGATAAAGGTATATATTGGGAATGACTGAGAGAAGTACATTTGTAGGCTTATAGGAAAAATATAAAGTAAGAGTTAAAGTGGAAGAGAAGCTAACAGTGGAATCATAAGAGGTGAGAGGGATGGAGAAGAAAGCGGGGCACTGAAAGAAGGTGTGGAAGCAATCTGAATGTTGCACAGTGAAGCTTCAGCAGAGGAAACTAAGTTGAAAGACATGGAGTGCAATGTGGTTGGATGTTTCATTATGGCTCCTCAATGGAACAGGAAAAGGAAAGAGCATCCGCCTCAGATGCAGATAAACAAGTGATATCTATGTGGGGGACTTCTAGATATCTGAGTTCCTAGAATGAACAAGATGGCACTAAACTCCCTGCCAATGCAAACACACTTTAGCTGGGAGTTGGGTAGTGAAATATATGGGCTACTGCACATGAAGGCACAAGCACTGTTTTTAGAAGATGCAAAAGCAGTTTTTCATGAGTGAATATGCAAGATAAAAAAGAGCAAATTCTAGTTAGTGATCAACTTTCAGCAGATAGCCAAGGCAGGTTATGAATATATGCCGCCATACTGGCTTTTAGTGCAGAAGGAGCGAGTGGAGCGGTTTAACCAGGTAGTTAGCGAACACAAAGAAAGGACTTTTGATGCCAGTGCTGTGGAATGTTAAACCACCCTGTAGAAGGTGACTTGAACCAACATCTTCAGAGAACCTTTTCATATGCCATCCGCATCCCATTCTTCAAGGCCACAAGAGTGATAGCGCTTGTATGACCCTCCAACACATCTTAAGCAGTAGGGACAGGAAGAGCTACAGGAACACTTTTCACAGCCACAAGAGTGATGCAGGTTGCAGTAGGCCTGGCGAAGCATCTTGAGGAGTAGGGGCAGGAAGAGTGAGAGGTTATACAAAGAGGAACCAAGGATATTTTCTAGTGGTGGGCGAAGAATTCCGCTCCTCCGGTGGAGTTCGCAGAGCTTTGCGCACTCCATGCAGAGTGCGGAGTTTTGAAAACCTCCGCGAAATGATGCGGAGCGAAGTTTTTTCTCTCGAGCGGCTCGCCAACGTTAAGTTGACATGCACTTATTCGAGAAAAATGCCCACCAGACCTCCTCCCAGAGAGATTTCTCAACGGGGATGGTTGTGACCACTTGCTTTGAGAAATCTGATGCTCGTGTTGATGAAGATGGCTCTTGTGGCAGAATGCAGCAGCGCCCTCTGGCACGATACGTAATGCCATTCGCGCTGATTTTACAGTGCAGGACAAACTCCCAGTGCTAAAAATCAGTGCGAACAGCGCAACTTAACAGACTCCACCGTTGGCACAACTCCGCGGAGTGCAGCAGAGTTTTCCAGGCACTTTGCTGAGTTACGCGGAGTAGAACTATGCGAATTTCGCCCAGGTCTAATATTTTCAGGCACGGTGACTGTAGGGCAACATGTGTAGTGTAGTGTATGTGTTATATGTAGTGGAAGTATAACTTGCGTGTAGTCTAGCAAGGATCTATTAGTGGTATGAGGGGAATGTTCATCTTAGGGCCAGGATTGCGGAGTTGTAACTTACCGCTGACTACACCTGGTATCACAAACATTACCAAAAAGTGATTAAGGTTGTAGTAGGTTCTCTCAGAGAGACTGCGGGTGGTGGGTGGTGGTATAGCTGCACGTATGCCCCCACACAGGGGTTACCAAGTTCGCAGGCGGGAGTGTACCATTCCCAGGTGAGCGGAAATGCTGCGATTTACTACCATCCTCCTTCATAATGGGCAAGGCCATACTGGCGGTGGGTGTGAACAAATGTGCCTGAACCAAGGGCACTTGCTTAACCTTTCAACCCGGACTTCCGGTTTCAGTAACGGGGTCATTTACTGAAGATTATGAATCAAGGCTGAGGTGTGGTGTCTTTATCGCCGCTGTCTGAAACTTATTAGGGGCTTATTTACAAGCCCCTTGCGCCACCCGTACGTCACTTTTCCCATGTTAAAAATGACGCAAAAGTGGCGCAAGGCGCTTGTAAATCTGCCCCTTAGTGTCTACGTGCGTAGTTACAGACGGAAGTACAGCGGGGAGGAAGCTCGACAGGTGGGCTACACCCCCACACAAGGGCCGTATTTTCATCCTCACCACCCATATGTGCTTTCTCTCACCGGCTCCTAACCCCTTCTGAATGATCCCACACCGCACATTAAATAAGAGACAACAACTGTAGTCTGTGCTTTTTTTCCACCATTGTCGAAAGTATCCGTACTTCATGCAGAGAAACACGTTGCCTGGCAGCAGAGTGGCACCCGGTGGACATTTCAAGCAGGCCAATTTCATGGAGTACATGCTCTTGTGAAGTGGACGGCTGAGTGGGCGGATGAAGGCATTAGGGAGAGGGCTCTGGGTTGGCACAGAGGACGCAGAAACGCGCCAGTGTGAAATTGTACAGCTCTCTGTGAGAAGAAAGGTTCGAAAGGTGCCCTAGCTGCGTGGTGTGACTAACTGTGTAATCCTCTGCATGTGTTTTTTATCCTTCGGTGAGCAGACTACATATTGACACGTGTTAATGAGACATCATACAGGCCCGGAAGTCTGGAGGTTTGGGTTCACGGTCAATCACAATCCTACATCCGACCATATTGTGCTTATGTTTATTCATGCTCTTGAAGAGGTATACATTATAGCATACAATACTTAATAGGTTCCCGTGGGAAAATCGATGTAGGAGAGCCCTCGATAGAAAACAATACCCTCTTTACAACTTATTTGCTTCCTCTTCTTCCTCTTGTGCTCATATTCATCATCTTGGAAAATAAACCAATATTTGATGTTCACCTGCCTGATCCATGTTCGGCTTTATACATTCACTCACACAATAGACTCATTTTGTACGAGCACAGACAACCATTGTTTTTCTATATGGATTATTTTAAAGCTCTGTAAAGCGAAGTCTGACATCAGAAAATCCCCAAAATGTATGACATCAGAAAACCTACAAAATGCACAAAATATGAAGGTGGCGATGCTCTGCATTCTGATATATGGATATATCTTTACATCAGAATAGTTCCCTGAAGAGTGGATAAACATCATACACTTAGGTCATCTACAGGCCACTTCGAATCTTGGCAGGAGGCGGTCCTGTCAGTGGTTCACCCTATTTAAAGGTAAGCTTTCAACCAGCTAAACAGTGGTGGCTGGTGACATTTGAAAGTGGTGGGGCGAAAAGTTATCGTGGTACTGCACTGGGGGGGGTTCTCCCCGAGAAAATTTTGAAAAAAGAGTGGATAAATGGAGCATTTTCAAGCAAATTTGAGGAAGCAGGAAGGTTGATAAGGCACTGTTATGACAGCATCTGTAACAACATCCTTATATCCATCAACTTCACCCCAACACAAGTACAAACACACACTCAAACACTATCAAGTACACACATAAAGCACGAGTCACAAACATTTGTTTAGGCTTAAAGACCTGTACACAAAAAAGTACACAGACTGCTGCAGCTGCAAGCAGACGTTGAAATACTCGATTTACTCACAAAGTGACAAACACAAAACCCGCAGCCAGACATACAGGGCCCGGTGCCACCTCACAAGCACCCCTGGTCACACCTTCCCCTTTCTGGAAGCTTCCAGGAGACGCGCTGGGCTGGATGAGGAAATACTGAGTGCTTGTCCCAGCAAGTCGAGTTTCTTTCTGTGTTAAAAAATTACCACGTTCCTTTTTCTGCCTCCCACTCATTTCTGTGTTTCGGTGTCTTTGTGTCTCACACCCTTCACCATCTATGCCACCCTCTCCTCAGCTGCCCTCTGCACTTCCCCCTCACCTTTAGGTCTCCCCCATCACTCTTTCTACCTCCTGTTTTCCCCCATACAGCTCTGCCTGAATTGCACCCTCTTTCATGTTCATCCTTTCACTCTCTCCTTGCTGTCACTCTTTCCACTCCCCTTTGCCCTCCCCTCCTCTCTGTGAACCTCTCTCTCGGTCACTCTCCTCTCATTGCCACTCTTTCCACTCTCATTTGGCCCTTATGAACCTCATCACACGCTCTTTATCTCCATCCGTGTGACTCTGCTTGCTGTACCTCTTTCCACTTCCCTTTGTCCCTCCCTGCAAATCTCTCTCCTCTGCATCTCTGTCACCCCCTCTCATCGACACTCGTTCTCCTCCCCTCTGTCCCTTTCTCCTCTCTGTGAACTTCTCTCTCATCTCCATCCCTGTCACTCTCCTCTCATTGTCACTCTGTGCACTCCCCTCTGTCCATCCCTCCTCTATGTGAACCTCTCTCTCATCTGCACTCCCTGTCTCCTCCTTTCATTGTCACTCTTTGCACTCCCCTTTGCTCCCGCCCTTTCCATTTCTTGATCCGTGGCTACTTCTTCCCACTCTTCCTTTCCCTCTCTCTCTCCTCTTACGCTTTTATTTTAACTCTATGTCCATATTACACCAACAGCGGTTCCTCCTTTCCCCACTCTGCCTATAACATCACGTCACCGCACCATCCGAGGAAAGCGAACGCGTGGGCAGCATAAATACACAACATGATATACTGTTAGAGGAAATCACAAATAAGCAAAACTCGTCCTGATTTTTGGGTGCATGAAAACATGTACTTAAACATCTTATTTTCACATCAGTCCGAATGAAACAGACATTTCTATGACTTTAGAAAAAGCAAAACGGAGAGGCACACACATTTGACGGGGCAACGACGACAAAACACAGACAACTTGTTGTGGCGTCAGAAAAACAAAGGACACAAATACACAGAAGAAACCCGTGAAACCAGAGCAAAGCGAGTACACATGAAAATATCTTCTTGTGACGGGAGAGAAGAGAAAGTAAAACACCAAATAAAAGTAAAAATGTGTCATTCTTGCATCAGAGAAACAGATTACATCAAAGATTGTGACATCAGAGCAAAATAACAGGACGAGTGACTCGTTGCGCTTTCAGAGCAGAGGTGACACCCAGAAAAATATGTAGATGTGACGTTATTCTGCGAGTACGGAATAGTACAAAATAAAACCAGTCCTACAGGAATAAAGCAGAAACTGAAACACTACTCTAAATAACCAGTAAAACTACAGAGTAGGAACTCAATTTGTGAAGCAAAGCAGAACAGAATAGCGGCACTGTGGTGGAAGACTGAAAGTGGAAGGGTAAAGCAAAACATCCCATTGCGGCATCACATTGAAACAAAATGCGGAAACAAAACATTGTGACGTCAAAGCAGGTCAACCATATATCAGTGCGACCCCATTGAAAAAGCGAACACACAGGGAAAGCATATTGTTGTGACGTCAGAGTAAAGCATAAAACATCCTATTGTGCCCGCAGTGAGAAGAGGAATATAAAACAAATCCTACCTGACTCTGAGGAGATCCGCCGTCCGCGCCGCCTCGGGTCCGACTCCGTTTGGCCCTGCCTACAGCCCCTTCAGCCAATCCTGGCGCTGCTGGCAGCGCCAGGATTGGCTAAGGCACGGTTACCTCTCGCCCGCCTGCCCATTAGGAGACCGAGGTTTGAGCCTTTGCTCAACCCTCGCTCTCCTAATGGGCATGCGCAAGCCAGTGCACACACAAGTGCGCATGACTGGGCTCGGCGCGAAAATTCGGTGCCCTTGCCCACTCATGCGCACTTGTGCTGCAGTGCTGCCTGCTGCCCCTGGTCCCTCTGAGCTCTGACAATCATGTCAGTCAACATGACGCAGGACCGCCCACCCCCTTCAGACTCTGAAGGGGGTGGGCGGTCCGACGTCATGCTGACTGACATGATCGATCAGTTAGTTCTCCTCGGCTCTTTGAACTTAAGTAAACTGATTGTTTACTTAGGTTCAAAGACGCCGAGGGAGCTGCGGGCGGGGGGGCTACGCCCCAACGCCCCAATGGACGCACCGCCCCTGCAGCTAAATGGTGCAATACTCATTCCCTCCTTTGCCAGAGACCTGCCATTGGGCAATGGAAAGTTTTTCACACTGTTGGACATATGGCATTTTATGGAGTGCAAACGTGGGGCGGATTTGTGACGGTGGGCTCTGTCACCTCTGAGCTGGGAGAAGCCTCCTTGTTTGCCTGACTAAGTGCAGCTGAAGCAAGAATCCTGGACATTGACAGAGAAGAAGGGATATCTCGTGGGAGCCTGGTGCTTAGCACCTTTCTGAATGTTTCTCCTTGTGGCACCTGGTCCCCAGGGATGGGAGAGTGCCCAGGGCTAGTTCTAGGACATCACCAAGTCAAAACTCAGCCTCTGGCAAGTGTTGCCCAGATTTTACCTGGTTCTCCATCACTCGTGTGGATGGGAGAGTGATAAAATGCTGATGAAGAAGAAGCCATGCAAGAAGTCTCATTTCCCTTCATCCATCTGCACAGGAAGTGACATCACTGACTTTTTTGCAGTACCAAGTGATAGCCATCCCCCACGAGTAGTAGATGTATCTTAGGTCCTGATGAAATGCCTAGATCCTTTTGGACAGATTAGGGCATGAAATATGTCGACCATCCACACACCATACACAATTCTTTAGACCGAAGCAGATATAATTCCCCCCCCTTCAGTCCACGACTCACCAGTCGATATTTTAACACATAGCACAAGAACCCAGTGAATAAAATTTCCTTTGGAGTTTTATGTAGCTATTTTTAGATCACATTAACATCATTCCACTTCTCCTCACTACACATAGGCCCTCTCATAACACCTATAGCTTCACAACGGCAACCAGAGAAGAACTCCGGCAAAGAGCCCCCTCGTGGGGCCCGTTGGGCATTGCAGCGCCAGCCCAACGAGGAGCTGTCCAATGATGAAGCATGACACCCCTCGGGGTGTGTGAGGGCCCTTGCTCCTTATTGGAGCTATCCCAATGCTAGTACGCACTCTCCTTCTAGCGTCTGGTGTACACACATTTCACTCTTCCCATCTCTCTTCTCTCCCTTGTCCCATAGGAACAGCATACTCCTTTGTTTTGCATCACTGGATTTCCAACCATCCATTTGCACTAGAAGTGGCATCACTGGTTTCCCACCAAAACTCTCTTTAAAAGAAGAAGCCAAGCAAGAAGGCTCATTTCCCATCTTCTGTCTGCACAGGAAGTGACTTCAATAGATTTCCCATCATTCATCTGCACAGGAAGTGACATCACTGGTTTCCTGCCAAAATTGTCTTTAAAATAAGAAGCTCAGTAAGAAGACTCATTTCCTATCATCCTTCTCCACAGAAAGTGACATCACTAGACTGAAATATAGCTAATCTTTGTTTTTTTGGAGGACAAATAGGAAAGAACTACTGAACAAGAAAGAGGCTGTTTTTTTTCTCCTAATAATGGCATCAACAAAAGATTTACTGTGCTAAAATCACCATCTTCCCAGCTTTCAGTAACAAACGGAGCTGAATAAAAAAACATTACGTCCACTAGACTCTTCTGGTCATGGGTACATATAGGGTTCGCAGGTTCTTCAACACCCCAAGGTACCCAAAGCCAACAACTAAGCTGCATCCTACAATGGTTTTCTATTGTGTACCGAGTATAGAGCAATTCATAAGGTGAAATATAAAGAGTGAAAAATGGGTATGAAGGAACCTACGTATTTCTGATATGTACACCAGATACTGAGTTTAGGAGCAGTCATTATTTGTACATCTCCGAATTTATGGGTACCATGTGTACCATATTAGCATGTGATTCAAAGGACATTTTGCAAAATTTCTTCTTTCTTGCACAATAGCTTAAATTTGGAAGGCACAAATGCAAAGAAATCTAATTGGTAAAAATGAACGTTCTACTATTCTTTGATAAAAATGGGACCTCACTTGTGTGGCTGGGAACTCCTGCCTGAGACATAATACACCCCAAAACTCGACATCATATTTTACCAGCAGAATCCAGGCTTTTTTCAATTTGGGGACCTGCTGATTTTGGGCCCTAGCTCAGCTGCCACACAGGAACACCTATCATACCCACACATTTCTGAAAACTAGTCACCCAGGGGTGTCCAGGGTGGTCTGGCTTGTGTGGTTCCAACAAGGATTTTTACCCAGAAGCCCTTGCAAACTTCAAACTGTGTCTAAAACACACATTTTGCTCGCATTTCTCCACAAGGTGCCTGATAAAAAGGGCTCCTCACTTGTGTGGATGGGCCTAGTGCAGTAACAGGAAGGGCCCACAACACAACAGGGTCACATTAACTTTTTCCACTGAAAACAGTCCCTTTTTTCAATTTGAATACCTGTGGATTTTGGGCCCTAGCTCATCTAGCACCTGGGGAAACATCCAAATCTGCATATTTATGAAAACTAGACATCTGGGGGAGTCTAGGGTGGGGTGACTTGTTTGTCTCTTACCGGGTCTTCTTACCCACAAGCCCTTGCAAACCTCAAACATTGGCTAAAATGCACATTTTCCACACATTTCTACAAGAGAAACTTCTGGATTCATGGGAGCCACAAATTACTTACCATCCAGCGTTGCCCCATGTCTCCTGATAAAAATGGTACCTCACTTGTGTGGATGGTGAAGGACGTGGCAGAATTCTAGAGCCACGCGGGTTATTACCACCTGCTTTGCCTTCCCAAAATGAAGAGTCGGTCAGACAGTGGAGAAGATACAACAAACGTTTATTAGCATATATCTCTATAGAGGAGCCCCATCAGAACCTCACCTAAGGGAGAGCATCGAGAGGACTGACTACCCAACACTCGCCAATACATGATAAACGTTTCAGGGGACTTTAGCCACGCCCACAATGGAAAACTACCGGCCGGAGCCGGACTCGAACAAAGGAGGTACAGAGAGATGAGTCTGCACCTGCCAGTGGGTCGTGTTATCAGTGGCCCAAGGCCGCTGAGCCAAATCCCAGCATCTTACCAACGTGGGAGCATCATGAAGTGCCTCCATCGGAATGTAAAAACAATCTCACCCTTATTAGCGAGTGCAGCTGTAACCTTGGACATGTACACAGAAAATATAACAAAATGCAATGTTCTGCTGAAGCAAGCGATTTCATGTCTAGGCCTAACATGAACAGAAATACAAACGAGCAATGATTACGAAATTCAAAATGGAGGCACCTTAGTCAAGCGGGCCTTTATATTGCAGGCGTAAATTAGTAGGCCACAAGGCCGCAAACACGAGAATCTGTGCACACTAGTTAGTCACACTATGCTAACTTATGCGAATATAACTAATATGACTAGGGGAAAGGGATTTCAAAACCCTTAGACCCTCCTTTTAGCATGTGTGGCTAACTTTTGCGAAGCCGTTTTTGCTATCCGGCAGGGTCTGTACCGTTCTGACAATGGAATATTATGCATTATCATAAACAAGTTATCAGGTAAAGCAAAACAAAGGGATACAAGCATCAAAACAGTATGTTCAGCATTCGAATATACCTTCATCTATGAGCATGAGTGACTGTATTTCTTGCAGCATCATAGGGGAACATTTAGTATCATTCTTAGGCAACGGAACAGTAGGGGTGAGTTTACTTATGCAATATGTACAACACACCGGAAGGCAATGGATGCAAAGGCAACAGGAGAAGATGACACCTGCAATACCTATCAAAACTACGAGAATCTTCCAACCCCATGATGCCCAGAGGCTCCAAAGCCATCCTGTCAATGACCAGGAACCATTATCCTCATGTATTTCTGACGCAATTTTATGTAACTTCTGAATTGCTAAATTAACAGTCGGGGCAGAGTCGGGAATATAAACACAACAACTGCTCCCGATGACGCGGCATGCTCCGTCCCTATCGGCTAAAAGGACGTCCAGAACCATACGGTTCTGGAGCGAAACAAGTCTCGTAGCTTGAAGCTCTGTAATATTCGTTAGTATCTCTGCAGTGGTGTTGATGACTCCCTCTACTACTCTAGCAAGGCGGCGTATATTGCGACTATTGAATATGGGACCCCAGAATGGTACAATACCCTTCATTATATCTGTAAATTGCGGCAGAGAAGTATCCGTTTGATCTATATCATCAGCATTTATCACCCTTTTAACTCGATGTGCAGGAAGATCCCTACGATGCAACTTATGATCCCTATGGTATGTGGGCGGAGCAATGTAAACAGGAGGCAGGAGGAAAGAGAGATAGCATTGACCGGACCACCCCCTGGGGAGCCACGTATAAGCGTGCTCCCCACAGATAAAGTACACATTCGGAGGAGTCAGTAGTGGTGGGCTACTAGTCGTATTCAATCGATAAGTATAATTACAATGACTCCATCCTACAGAAACATTTCCTGACCCTTGGACGCAGAAGCTCGCTCTTGAACTGATCACAGGAACAGGCATTGCCTTATCTTCAGTGATATTGCGTTCTTGGAAACATTTAAAATATTCTGTGACATTAAATCCTTGGAAATTCAATACTTCATTTCGTAACCAGGTAACATTTTCATGAACTTTGAATACATTCATACATGCATCAGAATGTAGGGTACCCTCCTCTCCATCTGGGCCTGGCGTGTATCCTTGATGTACCACTATATACTCCAGAACTGCTTCATAATCAGCCTGCGTCATTTTCATTGTATCTGCATAATAATGCATATAGACCATAGAGAGTAATTGGAACCAGGCCTCACAACTACCTAAATATGGCAAGGGCATTGATATCAGTAAATCATTTCTGAGCATGACCGAAGGGAGTAGGCCACACAGCCAACACTCCGTAACATTAGTAATGCTGTGGACTTGATGAAGCATCTGAATGAATGTATTCTGACCGTACGTTTGTCTGTGTCTTTCCTTATGCGGGGCCAAAGTAAGAAACGCATGTTCCATTGGGGCTGGAGAAGTACCTATCAGGGTATGCACAGGATGCTGTACCTCCAGAAAAAGCAATATTCCTAACGCAAATAACAGAAAAAGCAATATTATAATCACAAATACTACTTTAGTCTTGAAGGACCAGGTGGACCAAACGGGACCTTGGGAATTAGGGCGAGGAGCCGCAAAGGGCTGCTCCTCCTCAGAGTGGGACGACCAAAGGGGTACATTGCTAAAAAGTACTTAGGGAATTGGAGCCGCTGTACAACCAGCCAGAGGGGAGTCTTCACCCTGTGTCCGTCTGAGCCTCACAGGCAGGCTTCTATCGTTCATCAAATGTTCACTGCTCCCGCGGTGGAGCTGCACAACTTGCAACTCAGGAAAAAGAAAACAATCTCGGCCCAGGCTGAGGAAAAGTCTTTCTTTCAGGATAGGGCAATCACCCTCCGGAGCAAATACCCTCAACGATCCTGTCCAGTGTCTCAGGCAGTGCACCAGTATTCTTCACTCTAATCTAACAATTACCAGAGACACAGCACCGGTTCCCTGAACTCAAGTCCTTCCCTAACTCCTGTATTGCCCTGCTGGCGCACTGTCCTTTCGTCGGGGCCGCAAATTGTACCTATCACGCCCGGACACCTCCTGATCAACAAACAGAGGTGCAGGCTCACTTTCAGCGGGGGACCGGGACTCAGGGGCTCGATGCACAGAAACTGGAGTATCCGAAGCAACCCTTGTTTCAGGGGGGGTCACCTCTAACACAGCCTCTTCACCTTCTTTGTCGGTCTGCGCCCCTCTCAACCGGGCGTCAGAAAAGGGAACAAAGCGAGGAATCTGCTCTCCCTCCTGGTCCGCGATCCCGTCCTTTACCCAAGAATCCTATGGCAGGGGCACACGCTTCACATGGCTGGCGTGCACCCAATTCTTCCGACCTTCAACCTTTACTGCTGTTCTTGTCGCTAGTAGCACCTGCACCGGTTCACGCCACCTCGGCTCCAGGCTGGACGTGCGCTGGAAGTTGCGAATGAGGACAAAGTCTCCAGGTTGGATCTGATGTCCGGGCCTCTCTGGCAGTGGTTGTGATATCTGGTGGTGAACAGAACGAAGATCTTTAGACAAGGCATACAAATAATCAATCAAAAGAGGATACTCTATTTCAGAAAACTTCTTTGGCCTCGGGATGCCCCATACATTAGCAGGACGCCCAAAAATCACCTCATAGGGTGACAAACCAGTCCTCGAGTGTGCTGTCACCCTCGTAGACAACAGGTCTAAAGGCAAAGCATCGGGCCACGCTAATCCTGTGCTTTCATGTATCTTTGCTAGCTTCAACTTGAGCGTACCATTATATTTTTCAACCAGACCTGCAGATTGGGGGTGATTCGCAGCATGAAATTTCTGTGTTATCTGCAAGCCTTTGCATACATATTCCATTATTTTAGCATTAAAATGACTTCCGTTGTCAGTCCAGATCACTCGGGGCAAACCATAGCGTGGGAAATACTCCTTTAAGAGTGCTTTTGCTGTCGCTATTGCTGTATTCTCTTTTGTCGGGTAAGCCTCCACCCACCTACTAAATGCGCAAACCACCACTAGGACATACTTCAAATTATTGACACGTTCCATTTCAATGTAATCCATTTGAATCACCTCAAAAGGGAACGAAGGCGGGGCAAAATTACCAGCCGGGACGGGGGTACCCTTTCCAGGATTATGTCTCAGACAAACTATGCAGTGTTTCACCAGGTGTGTTGCAACCTTAGAAATATTATCATTCTGCCATACCGGATCTAACAATTTGCAGATGCCCTTCGCGCTTATGTGTGCCGGTCCATGAGCCATGGTAACTACAGGAAGAACATACGCATTAGGCAGTGACCACCTGCGTCTGTCAGATAAGTCAGTCCAGCAAGCATTTTCATCAATGCGTCCTGTCTTTTCCTTCCATGTTGTCAGTTCGTCTGCAGTCGCTTCACTCTGTATGTCCCTCACACTCTCTACTGTATCCTCAAACATCCCGTTGTCTGCCACCCATCTAGCTGGACCTGCCACAAACATTTTATTCATTTTCAATCTCGCTGTTTCTTTGGCTGTCTGGTCCACAAACGCATTCCCTCTTCTTACATCGTCCACCACAGCTTTGTGTGCACTACATTTAATGATAGCCAATTTCTCAGGTAGGGTCAGTGCCGATAACAGTCTAAGTACCAACGGACCATGCTGTATCTTCTGTCCATGCGATGTGAGAAACCCACTCTCTGCCCACAGGCGTCCAAAATCGTGCGCCACGCCGAAGGCGTACTGGCTATCAGTATAAATGTTAACAGTCAATCCCTCACTCAACTCACAAGCCCATAGAAGAGCGACCAACTCCGCTGCCTGTGCTGATTGATAGGGGACCCGGGATGACTCAACTATCGTGTGTAGTGTGGTGATCGCATATCCTGCAGTGGTGGTGCCATCCGGCAATCTGAAGCACGAGCCATCGACATATAGTTCCCCTTGGGGGTCAGATAAGGGAACATCAGTCAGGTCTATCCGTCCCTTCGTTTCTTCCTCAATCCGAAACAACACGACCTCCTGTCGACAGTACTGAAATTTAGAAAGGGACACCTTGTGCCCGTTTCGTGCCAAATGCAACAATAATTTGACGGTGGCTGTTTTACAACCTTCTTCTGTATCGGAAGCCACCAAAAGATCATCCACATATTGCAATAAAACGTTACCAGGAGGGAGTTCCAGGGAGTCCAATTGTGCCTTTAAGGCCTGACTATAAATACTGGGGCTTTCAGTATACCCTTGTGGAGCACGACAGAATCTAAAACTTCGGCCAGATAATGAGAATCCGAAAAGATGACGGCTATCTGTGTGGATCGGTATACTAAAGAAGGCGTTCTTCAAATCGATAATGGAGAAGAATTTTGCAGTCGGTGGGACCATAGTCAGTATAGTGGTGATGTCAGATACCACAGGATACTGAGGAATCACTATTTTATTAACCTCTCGCAGGTCTATTACAAAACGGTACAGGTCTGGTGTGACGTCAGAAGAGTCAGCTGGGGCCTTTTTAAGAATAGGAAGAATAGGGCTGTTGCACACATTCGATACTGTCTCCTCCACGACCCCTGAATTTATTAAATCTTGAATAATCTGCAATAAAGACTGTTCGCCTGCCTGTGAAATCTTGTATTGGGGAATTCGAGGCAACCTAGCATCAGGCTTTACCTTGATAGAGACAGGTGTAATCTTTAGTAACCCCACATCTGTGTCACCCGTGGCCCACAACTCGCGTGGCACCTCATGGAACTCAGGGGGGAGAGGATCGTTTTTTGAGAAGCATTGTCTGACAAGGGCAACTTGTGGACCTACAGTAAGATAAACACCGTCCGGAGAACAATGTATAGTCGCATGCAACCTCTTCAACAAATCCAGTCCCAGTAAATTTTCCCCACAGTGTGATGTCAGCAAGAACGGTGAATCGACTGTATATGGACCAAGCGTCAGAGAAAGGGGCTTAGAAATGGGGCTAACAACCGGTACACCTGAAAAACCCACCGAAATATTGTTATGGCCAGACAGAGCTGCCCCTGGGACCAGAGAATGGGAAACAGAGCTATTCATAGCACCTGTATCAACTAAAAATTCCTCAGTGGAACCTTGCAGATCTGCAGTAACATACGGTCCACGCTGATCTACAGGTACCGGAACTGGTCCCTTGCTCTGTCCCTGGCTGTCCTAGCCGTGTGAAAATCCGGTCACATCATCCATGTTATAGTCATCATGATAGTACTGGCCCATCAAAATAATTCCCGCTCTGTCTATTTCCTCCTGTATTTTCCCTGTGCGTGTCTCCTCGTCCCATTCCTCCGCGACCCCTACCTCCAAAACCTCTCCCTCCTTCATTCTCTCCTCTTGACTGCAGTTCCGGGCACTCGCTCCGCCAATGTCCCTCCTTTCTACAGTTGGCGCACTGGTTAATTCCCAGAGACGCCCTCGAAGCACCACCTCTACCGGATTTGGGACCCCGAGGGCCAAAACCTGAACCACGTCCTCTACCTCCCCTTCTTGCAACTTGCTGTAACAATACTCTCGTCTTTAAATCCTTTGCTTTCTTCTCGACTTTGTCCTTATTCTCATTCTCCCTATGCTCGTAGTACTGAGCCATACTCAGTATCACTGATGGGGTGGATGTTGTCCAAGTACTCTCCGCCGCTTGCAATCGAGCAGCAATCTCGGGGAGTAAATTGGTGACAAACCTATTGACGAATAATCGAACCCCACCTTCCTGTGCTAAGTCTTGGCCACTAAAATCTAAAAACACCCCTTCGAACCTGGTAAAGAAATCAGACACACTCTCGTCTTTCTTCTGTCGGCATGCCGTCAACTTATCCCAGTCCACCTTCTTTGGCGGGATAAGGGAGTGCATGTAAGTGATGATACGTCCTGGTAAGGCTAGTATTTCTGCCCTCGGCTTCTCGCCAGGCTTGCGCTCCTTATCCCATGCTTTAATCTCATCCCATGTTCCACCCAACTCTTGCGCATGGTCCTGATCATGTACTTGTCTCCAGATATCGACTGGTACCAACAAACCAAAGAATATCTCTATGTCAGCTAATGTCATTACAGTGGAAGAGGCCGCTTACGTCAACTCCTTATAGTACGCAGTCGGGTTCATCCTCGGGTCTGGTAACTGACTCTTCAAAGAAAGAACCTCACTCCTCTTCCAAGGGGTATAAACCCATTGTTCTTGGAATCGAGCATCAACTCGCTGTCTAATTACCGTATTTGCGGCGTCACGCAATTCCGGTACCTCTGGATGATAGATGGGGTGTACCTCTCTCATAGGGTTCTGGAACCCTAGAGAAGGGACCTTCTGATGTAATCGACCTCTATAACCCGCCAGTGTAGTTACATTACTAAAAACCTCATTAGGGGCCATGTCCATCATGTACACTCTGTCTCGTATGTCGTAAATAATCTGTGGTGCCATTCCCTTAAAACACTGTTCCCACAACTCAATCAGAGTGATCGACGTGCTTAAGAGCGTGTTGCTGCATAAAAGGCTCATAATCCTTCATCACACTCCAAATATCTTCTACACTATAAATCGGGTGCCGAGCCCACTGAGCTGCCTGATTCGCCACAACCTGCTTCTCCTCTGTTCCTACCACTGAGCGTATTAGCACTTTCCTCACAGGATCCAGCACCAGTGATTGTTTGGTTTCGGGGTGTCCACGCGCTGGGGTCTGCATCGCTGACTGAGGTGTGGCGCTTGCAGAGGATGAAGCAAATGCAGAACTAAGTGAAAAGAAAAGCCTTCACAAGATTCTTTGTAGTTTCTTGTAGTTTATTGATTAAACAGCATCCCAGCGGAGAACAGCTTCTTCCACATCAATAGCTCTCCTCTAACTGTTCATCATGGAATTCTCCTCCACTTTCATTCTACACGTAGCTAAGTAACCAAAGCTATGACATAGGCAAGTAGACATCTCTACATATCTCCCTTCTATACAAACACAAAGAAATTATATATGTAACATATAAAATAATAATTAACCAAGTATTGAACAATAACAACTGATAACTAAATTGTTCAATAAATATAAAAAACATAGAAAGTAAATAATAAGAATCTATAACTAATATTCTGCAGATATTTCCTAAATAATATTCTATGGCCTACATACTTTACAAACATTTCCTAAACTCCAGATTGTATCATCTTCCAAAATTACAACATTGGATTTTACATTTTTAACTTGAAAAGGTCCTATGTATTTGCTTTCACCCTTACAAACCCATTCATTTTTCCGCACTACTACCCAATCACCCACTTGAATAGACAACTGTTTTACTCCTTTTCTGAAATTGTACACACTTTTCATCCTTTCTTGACCTTCTTCAACTTTCCTTGACACCTGGTCACGATCAATCCATATTTTCTCTTTTTTACACAACCAAACAGGACATTCCTTTTTTCCTGGTTCTCTTCCCTTGAGAGACACAAAAGGAGCTACACCAGTAGAAGAATGGGGAGTAATTCTATGCATCCACACCATTTTCCTTAATTCTTGTCTCCAAGACAAACCGTTTGCAAGAGATAACTGTATATTTTCCATTATAATTCGATTAACTCTTTCTACTAGACCATTTGCTTGAGGAGCCTTCACTGGTTTCTTTGTAGTTTCTTGTAGTTTATTGATTAAACAGCATCCCAGCGGAGAACAGCTTCTTCCACATCAATAGCTCTCCTCTAACTGTTCATCATGGAATTCTCCTCCACTTTCATTCTACACGTAGCTAAGTAACCAAAGCTATGACATAGGCAAGTAGACATCTCTACATATCTCCCTTCTATACAAACACAAAGAAATTATATATGTAACATATAAAATAATAATTAACCAAGTATTGAACAATAACAACTGATAACTAAATTGTTCAATAAATATAAAAAACATAGAAAGTAAATAATAAGAATCTATAACTAATATTCTGCAGATATTTCCTAAATAATATTCTATGGCCTACATACTTTACAAACATTTCCTAAACTCCAGATTGTATCATCTTCCAAAATTACAACATTGGATTTTACATTTTTAACTTGAAAAGGTCCTATGTATTTGCTTTCACCCTTACAAACCCATTCATTTTTCCGCACTACTACCCAATCACCCACTTGAATAGACAACTGTTTTACTCCTTTTCTGAAATTGTACACACTTTTCATCCTTTCTTGACCTTCTTCAACTTTCCTTGACACCTGGTCACGATCAATCCATATTTTCTCTTTTTACACAACCAAACAGGACATTCCTTTTTTCCTGGTTCTCTTCCCTTGAGAGACACAAAAGGAGCTACACCAGTAGAAGAATGGGGAGTAATTCTATGCATCCACACCATTTTCCTTAATTCTTGTCTCCAAGACAAACCGTTTGCAAGAGATAACTGTATATTTTCCATTATAATTCGATTAACTCTTTCTACTAGACCATTTGCTTGAGGAGCCTTCACTGGTTTCTTTGTAGTTTCTTGTAGTTTATTGATTAAACAGCATCCCAGCGGAGAACAGCTTCTTCCACATCAATAGCTCTCCTCTAACTGTTCATCATGGAATTCTCCTCCACTTTCATTCTACACGTAGCTAAGTAACCAAAGCTATGACATAGGCAAGTAGACATCTCTACACTAAGCCCTTCCCCAGAGGCATCCAGTAAAGAAGGTGTAAAAGGAGAAGAAACGAGCAGAGGGACATCAGTTCCCTGTCGGACATGGGGGGTCAAGGCAGTAATATCGCGGGTGTCGGGGAGAATAGCCCCTGCAGCTAAACCAGAGGAACCAGGAGCTGTAGGGAATATTCGCTGTGGGACTTATGGCTGTGGTGGGCGGGAATCTAAAAGGTCCTCAATCAGTTCATCTCCTTCCTCTCTAGTGACATAGCTTTTATTCACCTGTAACCGAAACCTCCTATCTTCATATTCTATCCCTTTCTCTGTCTTTGCCCTGTCATAAGCAACTGCCTTCTGTGTAATGGTCTGTGTCTCTTTTCTCCTAGCCACTTTCTCCTCCCTCAAGCGTCGTTGCCTAGCTTCCTTCTGCCACACCCTCAAGGAATCGAACATAGACTGCCGACTCCGCCTAGAAAACATTTTGTCTTGCAAGTCATTTATTTTCTGTTCATCGAATGAACCAGTAAGTGGCCATTGCAATTCAACATTGTCTTTGGTATATTTGTTCCACAGTGTATTAAACATAATAGGGGCAATACCATGTTTGACATAAATATCAAAACTCGGGGTGCCTTCCGGAGGTGCGGGCTGGCTCTCCTCCAACCGCGCATCAGCAGAGCGACGACAACACCCAAAACATCCCAATTTACTAAAACAAGGCATTGTATTAGGCACAAACGCAATCTTTGGTATACGAACAAGTCACACAATCATGAAGACAATTAAAGCAACAATTATCACTCCTTTATAAAAATCAACTATCTGGAGACCTCTGTCGGCTCTCACACACGCACTCACTACATCCACGTCATCATCTACACTGGTCTCCAAATCGCACCGCCCTAAAACACACAATTACGACGCATTGAAAGAACAATTCCTAGAATTCATACTCGAGTCCACAGACCCGTCAGATATAAGACCAGAATCAGTTTTTAACACCGTTACAGGTGCCGGACACAGCCCATTGGCTAGTGTCTAAACAATACAGAACACGTGTCTTTACCATACACATACAATACCAGACATAGCCCGTCGGCTCATGTCTGTACCAGAGGACTGGCCTCAGCCCCAGACCGATACAAACAAAACACAGCAGTCTATAGACTACTCAGGAGACCGGAAAGAACAGGCTTACACCACTAACCGTCCTCGGATCATTCCGAAGCCCTCCCCGGACCCTATCTGGGACCCTTCTGGCTAGCGTTGCTCCAGACCTTTCCCAGAGCCCTCCGGAGCCTGCCGCGGACCTCTCTGAAAACGTGTGTCTCTCCAAAAGCCTCCGATAAATTCACCAAAGATCTGACAGATTATCTGTGAGCATTCCCGGACCCTTTTACAAAAGATAGCCAATCTCCAATCGGCCCGGTGAACTGCTCACACGCAGTCTGTGTTCCTCAAGGGTCCACCGACCCACCATATTATGGCGCCAATTTCCACAAATCAAATCACTCACCTGGTGCACACAGGTCACAGGTTGTTCTCCACTGCCGACTCTTCGGACCAAACGGTCATCTCCAAGGTTTCGCCTTGAGGACTCCGGCCAAGGGCCACTAGCCGGGGATCCGCCCGATCGGGGAGGCGGAGCAGCTGCAAGAACCAAACTCGGTCTTGTACATGGGGGCCCCCGATCCGCCTGTCCGACCAAGTACCACCCCGGCCCCTACGATCTGATTACAGATAAGGGGGCCCTAAAAGCGGAGTCCCTGTTCGGGCGCCATCTGAAGGACGTGGCAGAATTCTAGAGCCACGCAGGTTATTACCACCTGCTTTGCCTTCCCAAAATGAAGAGTCGGTCAGACAGTGGAGAAGATACAACAAACGTTTATTAGCATATATCTCTATAGAGGAGCCCCATCAGAACCTCACCCAAGGGAGAGCATCGAGAGGACTGACTACCCAACACTCGCCAATACATGATAAACTTTTCGGGGGACTTTAGCCACGCCCACAATGGAAAACTACCGGCCGGAGCCGTACTCGAACAAAGGAGGTACAGAGAGATGAGTCTGCACCTGCCAGTGGGTCGTGTTATCAGCGGCCCAAGGCCGCTGAGCCAAATCCCAGCATCTTACCAACGTGGGAGCATCATGAAGTGTCTCCATCGGAATGTAAAAACAATCTCACCCTTATTAGCGAGTGCAGCTGTAACCTTGGACATGTAGACAGAAAATATAACAAAATGCAATGTTCTGCTGAAGCAAGCGATTTCATGTCTAGGCCTAACATGAACAGAAATACAAACGAGCAATGATTACGAAATTCAAAATGGAGGCACCTTAGTCAAGCGGGCCTTTATATTGCAGGCGTAAATTAGTAGGCCACAAGGCCGCAAACACGAGAATCTGTGCACACAAGTTAGTCACACTATGCTAACTTATGCGAATATAACTAATATGACTAGGGGAAAGGGATTTCAAAACCCTCAATGGGCATAAAGCCTGTGACAGGAAAAGGCTCAAAACACATTGTGTAGGTGTGAGAGGCTGGCCTGGTATATGCTGTCCACTAATTAAAGTGGGCACCCTGCACCAGTCCAGACAACCCTTATGGAAGAGATCTCGGAAAACCTTAGAAAGCTATCCAAGTGGTAGCTGTGGAGAGCAGCCTTCAGGCTTAGTCTTAAAGGAGTGAAAAGCAGCTTGTTTTACCAGAATGCAATCTTATAGAATAGATTAAATGAAAAGAGAACCACACAATAGTTATAAAAAATATGTATTTGTTATATAACACTATTTAGTACATTACAGTATCTCCTACACGGAGATAGACACAAAGCACACAATACTTAAGCAAAGAAATGACAGTAAATAGCACTAATACACAGTGGGCCCGGGGGGGGGGAACCAAACCATATACTAAGAAAGTGGTATAAAAACCACGACTCGAGTCAGGACAATGTTGAGAGGACGTGGAATCGCTGGGACCCCAAGGAACCACCTAAGGTGAGTAGATAGGGACCCCACGGAGGACGGATGCAGTGTGGGAACACGACCGCGTGCTCCGTACAACTCTATGTTAAAGTCGGGGTTGGAGTTTTAGAGATTAAGGACCCTTCCCAGAGGACTACGAAGAAACCCTGTGGAAGACACAAGGTTGGAGAGCCACCCCACCCATGGATACTGAAGTAACCAAGTTACCTAACCCAGGGAAGCAGACTGCATAGGTGTGAAGTGGCGTCGGAAACTGCAGTTGAACCCAATGGAGGACTTCAAAGAAGAGCCGCTGCTGGAAGGGAGAAGAATGTCCATTGGAATCCAAACATGGATTCTTGTTGAGGAGTACCTGAAAGCAGAGGGGACAGAGTCTGGGTCACTTGAGAGTGACCAGGGGCTCGGTAGACGAATGCCCACCGATATAGGGTGCTTCAGGATAGTTGACGTGCTCTTGACTCTGAGGCTATGGGGACCAGGCGATGTTGAAGACAACCAGAAGCTGGATAATAGCTGTCCCACAAAGGATGTCGAGTGCTGAGGGGTTGGTGTCCGGCGGGAGCACCAACAAGTCTTGGCAACAGCAACCCACGCAGGAAGTCAAGAAAGCATACGGTTCGGACCAGCAAGGTCCAGAGGACTCACCACACACAGGGGAGTCAGGGCAAGACTGGTGCAACCAGGGTAGCCCAAGAAAAGCAAAGTTGACCCTCAAATGGACCCAGAGGCACAGGAGTCGCAAGAGGACCTCGAGCAGCTTCACAAAACAGCAAGCCACGGAGCACTCGGTGCAAGGTGGATGAAGATCTTTGTGGAAAAAGTTGCTAGAGGTTGGGGCTACCTGGAGCCCAATGCACTTGTCAAGGAATTTCCAACAAGCACATGCACTTGCAAATACACGTGGTGCACAGGGGTTCGGGTATTGCAGCCCACACGAGGGATACTGGCCTCAAACTTGGTGAGAGGGCAGCTCAAGCCTCGAGGGACGTAGAAACCTACCTCCTGTGTTGCTGGACCCTTCGGAGTCCGTAGGAGATTGGGATCAGCAGACCAGTCAGCAGTATTGCGTTGCCTGCGAATGCAGGGGAGTGACTCCTTCACTCCAAGGGAGATTATCTTCAGTTGTCTTTGATGCTCCACAGGTCCTGCACAGATCCTGTATGGTGCACAGGCACAGACGTTGCAGCAGACTGAGAGGGAGACAGAGTCAGGCCCAAACGTAGTCCAACGAAGTCCAGAGTGCCCAGACGGTCAAAGTGCAGTGGTTTCAGGTCAGAATCTTGTCCACGACGAATCTAAGGTCCTACAGCCAGGTAAGCCCTTAAGTACCCATGGGAGAGGGTTGGAAAGATTCAGGGGACCCTCCCAGGGGAGGGTCTGGACAGGGGGAGGTTACTCCCATGTCCTTTGTCCAGTTTTGCGCCAGAGCGGGAGCCAAAGGCTCCCAGGACTGGTTTGAACTGGACAATGCACAGGGACACCAAATGTGCCCCTCATGCAGACTTTCAGTCGCTGGCAAGCGCTCCCCCAGCCCTAATACACTAAATCCTGTCTGGGAGGTGGTCACACCTCCCTGTGACAGGATGCCTATTGTTCTACCTTCCCTGCTCGAGCTTGGCTCAGCAGCAGGAGGGCAGAAATGTGTCTCTGGTCGGCAGCAACCATTTTGTGCTGTCTGAAGCTAGAAGGCGGGTACTGGGAACATTAGGGGCCCCACGAAGGACGCTTCTGAGGGGTGGAATCATACCTCCCACACCGGTTAGCGGTGTGGGGGTATGATTCCAACATGTTTGACACCAAGCACGATAGGGTTTGTTTCAGCCGTTTTAGAGTTGGTCATCACGCGGTCGCATAATGCCCCTCTATAGAAGTCTATGGCTGCTTAACCAACAACCCGGGAGAATGGACTCCGTAGGTTGCAGGGGTGTCCTGCTCATGCAGGACCACCCTCTCACTTAGAACCAAGCACCCTGCCCTCAGGATTATAAAGGCCTGCTAGAGGGGTGACTTATAGGTTTTAAGTGCAGTGACCTTTAGCTATAGTAAACCTATATCTTAAGTAAGTGGTGCATGCACCAACTTACACAGGCTGCAATGGCAGGCCTGTAGTTCCATTTTGCATGGCCTCTCATGGGTGGCATAATACATGCTTCAGCCCATGGGAGGCCTCCGGGTACCTATGCCTTGGGTACATGTGTACCATATACTAGGGACTGACAAGAGTACCCCAGTATCCAATCTGGAGTATTCCTAAGTACATAACATAACAGTTTAGGGAGAAAGCAGATAGACTGGGGTCCTGATTAGCAGGATCCCAGTCAGACTAGTCAAAAACCAGCTTAGTACCAGGCAAAAAGTGGGGGTATACATGCAGAAGGACTCTACCTTCCTACAGTAGACATCGACATTTCCTGTCAGAAAAATGACCTGATTTAGCAATGGGGGTAGCTGCAGTTCTTGGGCCAGGCTTAGTGGCCACCCTGGGAAACCTACCAAACCCAGACATTTCAGAAAACTAGATACCTGGGAGAGATCTCATGACCATGCATGGATCCCATTACATTTTCTTACCCACAATGCCCTGCAAACCTCTAACTTTGCCTAGAATCACCCATTTTCCTTGCATTTCTGTGATGTAAACTTTCAGAATCAGCAGGGATCCACAAACTTCTTACCACTTAGCTTTACTCCACTTGTCCTGATAAAAACACAAACCCACTTGTTTGGCTGGGCCTAGAGCCCGTGACAGGAACAAATCAAATCAGGGTCAATGGGACTTCTCATGAGATTACCCCTCTAAGTAGGGGAATGCTGGGTGGTAGGAATTTTGTGAATCCCCATGCATTCCAGAAGTTTACGCCACAGAAATACAAGGAAAATGCGTTAATTTAGGCAAAGTTTGAGGTTTGCAGGATATTGTGGATAAGAAAATGTCAAGGGACCTACATGAGGAGCACCACCCTGGACTCCCCTCAGTGTCTAATTTTCAGAAATGTCTGGGCGTGATAGGTTTCCCCTGGTGGCGGCTGAAAACTGCAGCCATTCACCATGGAAAGTGGGACGATATTGGAACTTAGCCCCTCTCTGCTGGTCTGTATGTAAAACCTATGTGCAAAACAATTGAAATTTCCTCTCTTACGCCATACAGCTGGGAATACATTAGTTCCCAGGGAAGCAGAAAGACTGAACCTTGTGGAGATGCAGATGAGGTTAGATGTCAGCATGAGTCAAATCCCACCCCGTTATTTTATAAAAAATATTCTCAGTATTCAGTGATTTTCTGCCTCCCATCCCCATGGGTCAAATTAGGGTGTACTCCCTATCTGCCCCCTGGCGGACAGAAAAGACTGGGCATATGTTTTGAGGTGGGTGCTCGGCACGATACCTGGGCATACCGCCCCACCCCTTTTTATCATAAAGAAAACCTTCCTGGCATCTAGTGGACTTTCTGCCTCCTTGGGGGGGGGAATTGTAAGTAAAACCCTCCTATCTGTCCCTGGGGGAGCAGAGTGACTTTTGTGGCTGGAGGGAAGGGGGAACACTAGTTCATTGCCAAGGGGGCCTCTCCACCCCCCTTCAAAAAAGTTATCTCTGGCACCTAGTTAGCTTTTTGCCCTGCCCAAGTGAGGAGGGGGAATTGGAGGTACCCTTCTATCTTCCCCCAGGGAGCAGAAAGACTTTTGTTGCCAGAGAGAGGAGGAGCACTAACCCATTGCCATGCAGGCTCTCATCTCAAAAAAGTAATCCCTGATATATCATGGGCTTTCTGCCCCGCACCAGGGAGGGCAGACTGGAGCTAAATAACTGTCTTTAAAAGAAGAAGCCCAGCAAGAAGGCTTATTTTCCATCATCCATCTGACTAGGGAGACCACTGGATTTCCTATGATCCAAAGGACATCACTAAGACATCACTTGATTTCCCATCATCTATCTACTCAGGAGTGACATCACTAGTTCCCTGCCGAAACTAACTTCACTTAATGGTGACCACATGCAGCGGGGTGCCACTAGCGCAATAAAGCATGCAAAAAACAAGCCAGTTTGTGCTCATTCGCACCACACATCTGTACCTTGCACCAGTACCCCTGGTCCTCCTCCTACCCATCTTCCCCCTGCTTCTACTCTGCCATGGCACTCAGTGCCCTGAATCCGGTCACATCACCCAGTGCTGCTGCCTAACCTCGCCACCCAACACTGAAGCTACATTCTCCTGTGCCACCTGCCATTTCACATGCACCCTCCCACATCCATCTCAATCTCCCCACACCTCAAACACCCAACATGTACAACACACACCCAAACCTCATTACACTGCACCTCTCACTGTCCTGCTTGCACGTTAACACTCACTTTCTCACTAAGCACCCTCCCAAAATTTAGAATCTGCTACACGACTGCTCACAGTTCCTGCTCTTTCTGACCAAAACCTGTCTGACTCCTTTGTTGGCCACTGTCATTGTCACAGCAATTTCCCCTGGATACAAGATTGCAAGGCAGGACAAACAGGCCTGGAGGTGGAATTGCTATCATCTTCAAAGAATCCATCCAATGCTCCACCACGGCAAAAGCATCACCAGCAACATGGGACACTTAACCTTCAAACTCCTCATCACTGCCAACAACACTCTTAGAGGTACCCTCGCTTTCTGTCCCCGTGAACCATGCACCGACTTCAGCAGCACCATCATGGACTTCATTGTCCCCCTGATCATCGACTCCAGATCCTTCCTCTTCCTCAGTGACCTCAACTACAACCTGAAAGTCCTCACTGAGCCCAACATGAGCAACCTCCTTGAGGACCTGTCCAACCGTGGACTAACCCAGTGAGGGGAAGGTCCAACACATGCTTCTGGGCACATACTGGACCCCATCTTCACTAGCTTCAGGAACATCACAGTAGAAAAGGCCACATCGATTTACCTGGTCTGACCACACCCTTGTCAACTTCAACATACCCATCCCACACCACCACAAAAGCATCATCGCCAAATCTTCATGACAGGACTAGAACAAGATCTCAGAAGCTTCATGAACTCCCGAACTCCTAGACCACTGGCCTCAACACAACAACAACCTCCTGCAGGCACGGCTGGTATAGGTAAGAGCGGTGGGGCGATGCAGCGAGCGCAAGGTAAGTGGTTTTATTTATTTATTTATTTTATTTTTCCTATCCTGTCGTCTGTTGACGTCCCCCACACCGCCCGCCCCACCCCAAACCCACCCCACCACTCTAGCCTGTATCAGCCGTGCCTGACCGCCTGAGTCTATCTGCAACTTCAACACCTTGATCACTGCCTGTGCAAATACCCTGGTTCCTCTCAAAGCCAACAAAGCCACGCAGACCAGCCCTCAAGCAAACTAGTACATGGAGGATCTCAGGCTCATCAAATGCCAATGCAAGCAACGTGAACACAGGTGGAGACAAAGTCAGGACGACAGCGACAAGAGCACCTACACATTCACCCTTGGATGTTACCATCTTCAAATCTGAGCAACCAAATGATCCACACTCACCGACCGCATCGAAAGCAGCACCAATAGCGCCAAGGAAATCTTTGCCATAGTGAAAAACTTCACCTCTCAGGCAGCAAGCTCTACCATCGTAACCCCTTTCGGGACCTCTGCACCCACTCTATTCTTCAGCAGCAAGATCACTATAATGTACGACAACTTCAAGCCCTAACTAGACTCTTCCACCCTTGCTGCCCTCCTGTCCATCTCAACCATCACCCAGAGGACCACCCTGGCACCTGGCCCACCCTCACCTCTCAGGAAAGTGCAACGACCATGCAGTCCATAAACTTCGGAGCACCCTCATACCCTGCCACCATGCCTTCATTAAAGGACTGGACCTCAAAAGCGCAGCCCTTCTCTGATTCTGAATGACTCAATCATCAGAGCCACCTACCCAGACACCTGGAAACACAGCACAGTACTCCCCCTTCTCAAGAAAGCCTCAGCAGACCAGAAGGCGCTAGCAAATTGCTAGCCTATCTCCTTGCTCCCCCTAACCAGCAAAATTAATGGAAAAGGTGATAAACAAATGTCCAGCATCCACCTCAATGACATCCACCTCCTTGACATTACTCAATCTGGATTCAGGCCTAATCGTAGTACAGAGGCCGCCCTCCATGGGCGACATCCAGATGATCATGGACAGAGGTGACACCACAACCCCCATCCTACTGGCCCTTTCTGCAGCCTTTGATACCATCTGCATGAAACTGGCATCCAAGGACCCACACTTTGCTGGATTTGCTCCTTCCTGAGGCTCACCCAGTTGGTCAGCCTGTCCCACTTGACCTTGGATGCTATCAACCTTATCTGTGGAGTTCCACTAGGATCCTCACTCAGCCCCACCCTGTTCAACACCTACATGATCTCACTCTCCAGCATCATCCATACCCATGGAATCAACTTCACATCCTACGTTGACGACACCCAGCTCATACTCCTTCTCCAGCAAGATGCCAAACACTTGGACCAATTTCTTCACATGCAAGACCGATCTCGTCAGATGGATGAAAACGAATTGCCTCAAGCTCAACACAGATAAGACGGAAGCAGTAATCATTGGCAAAGACATCTCACTCTGGGACTCCACCTGGTAGCTTGCTGAACTCGGACCCACATCCCTCCAGCAACCCACGCAAAGAACCGTGGAATAGTAATTGACAACCAACTCAACATGGCTTGCCAATTGAATGCAGTCTATGTCACCTGGTTCCACACACTCAAGATGCTCAAGTAGATCTTCAAATGGCTCATCGTCAACACTCGCCAAACCATCACCCAAGCCCTCAACACCAGCAAGCTGGACTTCTCCAATGTACTCTAGGCCAGAATCAACACTCAACTGACCATAAGACTCCTGACCATACAAAACACAGTGGCCTGGCTCATTCTAAACCTCCCACCTGCACTCAAATAACACTACACCTCAAAGAGCTCTGCTGGCTCCAAGTCCGCAAACAAGCACTCTTCAAACTCCTCACACACACATAGAAAGTCTTACACAAAATTGGCCCCACGTATCTCAACAACCGCATACATTTACACAAACCTACCAGATACGTCTGCTCCGCCAGACTCCTACTTGCCCCCACACCCCCGCATATGCAGAACCAGATCCAGCGATTGTGCCTTCTCCTACCTCACTCCTAAAGCCTGGAATGACCTAACCCTGCACATCAAAGCCACCTCCTCAGTTTTTGAATTCCACAAGAAATTGAAGACCTCATCCCAGCCCTGGCTTGGTCCATACAACTTCTGCTTCAGCGCCAGAATACCCTCCTGGGTGAGGTGTATGCTATACAACTAAACATAACCTAACCAAACATAACCTAACTTAACCTAACATAACATAACCTAACCTAACATAACATAACATGTTAAACTGTGTAAAACGGCATACCCCTTATTAGGAGCTTAGGCTGCGGGTGAGAGTATCTACCACCACCTCCAACTGCCACTCCTAGAAATTGGCTGATGACCTAGATTTGGAATTCCTAGCATCTGAATAGAGGTAGTGGGGTGCTATGCACGAGCACACAGAACAGCTTGTTAGACAGTTATTACATATACTTTTCTGTTTTCACCCAATATTAAAGACAGGTCCCGATAAGTTGATGACAACTTTATTTAAGAAAGAACACAACAGCTCCACAACACCTCATAGCGTCCCACTTAGCGGTCTTACAACCGTTCCTCAGCCAACAATCCAACAGCCATTGGAATGTTGGAAAGGACCACAGAGGGGGGGGATTAAATTGGAAAATGTTTTTAGTCAACTTCCCCTTGCATTGTACGATTTAAGTTAACATTTGTGGCACCATTTTGCATTCAGCCGCCATTTTGTATCATTACTGAAATCAAGCTTCTGTCTCATTCTGTTTGCCTCAGCAGAAAGCAGCCTCAATGTTTTTTTTCATTTCTCCAAGGTTGAGCTTCGCTGCACTAATGAATAGACTGTCTTGTCATTACATACCTTTCCCGTTAGATAGGCCCGCCCCCACCCTTAGAGTGGCGGGCACAGGCAGAATAACCTTGGAACTGAGATAGCATGTACCCGGTCTTAGGATTGTAGCTCATCCTTCTGTGTCTCCTTTGTTCACCAGCTACTAACTGGAAAATTCCAGTCTGGGCGTGTCTTTAGGGGTACTGGAAATGTATATCATGTATCTCCATGTTGGCGGGGGTCAGTGCCTCTGCAGCAATCCAAGGAGGCTGGTCAGACTGGACTCCGCTCAAGTGTATGACTAATAAATAACTTTGGTTTGTATTCTCTACTGTCTGACCGACTCTTCATTTGTTTGGAAGGCTGAGAGGTGGTCGCGAGTGACCCGGGTGACCCGATTCGGTCACTTCCTTCAGTTGGCGCCCGAACAGGGACCTCATCGGGTGTGGCCCTTCCTCGCCCACAGGAGGGTGAGGAGGACGGGGCCGCGTCGGGTCGGACGTGTGGACCGGGGATCCCTGCACGAGAGAGTCTGGTACTCGCAGCTGCCCCGCCTGTCTGACCGGGCGGTGCCTCGCCCAGTGGTCATCTCGGCTGGGGTCCTGAACGGCGAAACCCTTGGATCTGACCGTTTGGTCCGAAGAGTCGGCAGTGGAGAATAAATTTGTTTGGCCTGTGTGCACCAGGTGAGTTTGTTTTGGTTCTCTGTGGCTATGGCGCCATTTTGGTTTGTGTGTTGGTACGGTCTGAGGACCGTTTTTTTGGGACAATTGCTTGAATTTGTTTGAGTTCTTTGTGAACATGGTACTACTTTGGTCTGTATCTGGTGAGGTCTGAGGGCCAGATTTGGTAAGATATTTGCAAATATCTGCTCGGCATCAATAATGAACTTGTTTTCGTTTTGAAAGATGCCGTGGGTTAGTAAAATGTTTTGTTTGGGCTGTCGTTGTTGTTCTACTGATGCTCGATTGGAAGAAAGTCAGCCAGCGCCACCAGAGGGCACCCCTAATTTTGACATGTATGTCAAACATGGCCTTGGCCCTATTATGTTTAGTATGTTATGGCACAAATATACGAGGGACAATGCCGAGTTGCAGTGGCCCTCGAAGCACCACCTCTACCGGATTTGGGACCCCGAGGGCCAAAACCTGAACCACGTCCTCTACCTCCCCTTCTTGCAACTTGCTGTAACAATACTCTCGTCTTTAAATCCTTTGCTTTCTTCTCGACTTTGTCCTTATTCTCATTCTCCCTATGCTCGTAGTACTGAGCCATACTCAGTATCACTGATGGGGTGGATGTTGTCCAAGTACTCTCCGCCGCTTGCAATCGAGCAGCAATCTCGGGGAGTAAATTGGTGACAAACCTATTGACGAATAATCGAACCCCACCTTCCTGTGCTAAGTCTTGGCCACTAAAATCTAAAAACACCCCTTCGAACCTGGTAAAGAAATCAGACACCCTCTCGTCTTTCTTCTGTCGGCATGCCGTCAACTTATCCCAGTCCACCTTCTTTGGCGGGATAAGGGAGTGCATGTAAGTGATGATACGTCCTGGTAAGGCTAGTATTTCTGCCCTCGGCTTCTCGCCAGGCTTGCGCTCCTTATCCCATGCTTTAATCTCATCCCATGTTCCACCCAACTCTTGCGCATGGTCCTGATCATGTACTTGTCTCCAGATATCGACTGGTACCAACAAACCAAAGAATATCTCTATGTCAGCTAATGTCATTACAGTGGAAGAGGCCGCTTACGTCAACTCCTTATAGTACGCAGTCGGGTTCATCCTCGGGTCTGGTAACTGACTCTTCAAAGAAAGAACCTCACTCCTCTTCCAAGGGGTATAAACCCATTGTTCTTGGAATCGAGCATCAACTCGCTGTCTAATTACCGTATTTGCGGCGTCACGCAATTCCGGTACCTCTGGATGATAGATGGGGTGTACCTCTCTCATAGGGTTCTGGAACCCTAGAGAAGGGACCTTCTGATGTAATCGACCTCTATAACCCGCCAGTGTAGTTACATTACTAAAAACCTCATTCGGGGCCATGTCCATCATGTACACTCTGTCTCGTATGTCGTAAATAATCTGTGGTGCCATTCCCTTAAAACACTGTTCCCACAACTCAATCAGAGTGATCGACGTGCTTAAGAGCGTGTTGCTGCATAAAAGGCTCATAATCCTTCATCACACTCCAAATATCTTCTACACTATAAATCGGGTGCCGAGCCCACTGAGCTGCCTGATTCGCCACAACCTGCTTCTCCTCTGTTCCTACCACTGAGCGTATTAGCACTTTCCTCACAGGATCCAGCACCAGTGATTGTTTGGTTTCGGGGTGTCCACGCGCTGGGGTCTGCATCGCTGACTGAGGTGTGGCGCTTGCAGAGGATGAAGCAAATGCAGAACTAAGTGAAAAGAAGAGCCTTCACTGGATTCTTTGTAGTTTCTTGTAGTTTATTGATTAAACAGCATCCCAGCGGAGAACAGCTTCTTCCACATCAATAGCTCTCCTCTAACTGTTCATCATGGAATTCTCCTCCACTTTCATTCTACACGTAGCTAAGTAACCAAAGCTATGACATAGGCAAGTAGACATCTCTACATATCTCCCTTCTATACAAACACAAAGAAATTATATATGTAACATATAAAATAATAATTAACCAAGTATTGAACAATAACAACTGATAACTAAATTGTTCAATAAATATAAAAAACATAGAAAGTAAATAATAAGAATCTATAACTAATATTCTGCAGATATTTCCTAAATAATATTCTATGGCCTACATACTTTACAAACATTTCCTAAACTCCAGATTGTATCATCTTCCAAAATTACAACATTGGATTTTACATTTTTAACTTGAAAAGGTCCTATGTATTTGCTTTCACCCTTACAAACCCATTCATTTTTCCGCACTACTACCCAATCAACCACTTGAATAGACAACTGTTTTACTCCTTTTCTGAAATTGTACACACTTTTCATCCTTTCTTGACCTTCTTCAACTTTCCTTGACACCTGGTCACGATCAATCCATATTTTCTCTTTTTACACAACCAAACAGGACATTCCTTTTTTCCTGGTTCTCTTCCCTTGAGAGACACAAAAGGAGCTACACCAGTAGAAGAATGGGGAGTAATTCTATGCATCCACACCATTTTCCTTAATTCTTGTCTCCAAGACAAACCGTTTGCAAGAGATAACTGTATATTTTCCATTATAATTCGATTAACTCTTTCTACTAGACCATTTGCTTGAGGAGCCTTCACAGGTTTCTTTGTAGTTTCTTGTAGTTTATTGATTAAACAGCATCCCAGCGGAGAACAGCTTCTTCCACATCAATAGCTCTCCTCTAACTGTTCATCATGGAATTCTCCTCCACTTTCATTCTACACGTAGCTAAGTAACCAAAGCTATGACATAGGCAAGTAGACATCTCTACACTAAGCCCTTCCCCAGAGGCATCCAGTAAAGAAGGTATAAAAGGAGAAGAAACGAGCAGAGGGACATCAGTTCCCTGTCGGGCATGGGGGTCAAGGCAGTAATATCGCGGGTGTCGGGAGAATAGCCCCTGCAGCTAAACCAGAGGAACCAGGAGCTGTAGGGAATATTCGCTGTGGGACTTATGGCTGTGGTGGGCGGGAATCTAAAAGGTCCTCAATCAGTTCATCTCCTTCCTCTCTAGTGACATAGCTTTTATTCACCTGTAACCGAAACCTCCTATCTTCATATTCTATCCCTTTCTCTGTCTTTGCCCTGTCATAAGCAACTGCCTTCTGTGTAATGGTCTGTGTCTCTTTTCTCCTAGCCACTTTCTCCTCCCTCAAGCGTCGTTGCCTAGCTTCCTTCTGCCACACCCTCAAGGAATCGAACATAGACTGCCGACTCCGCCTAGAAAACATTTTGTCTTGCAAGTCATTTATTTTCTGTTCATCGAATGAACCAGTAAGTGGCCATTGCAATTCAACATTGTCTTTGGTATATTTGTTCCACAGTGTATTAAACATAATAGGGGCAATACCATGTTTGACATAAATATCAAAACTCGGGGTGCCTTCCGGAGGTGCGGGCTGGCTCTCCTCCAACCGCGCATCAGCAGAGCGACGACAACACCCAAAACATCCCAATTTACTAAAACAAGGCATTGTATTAGGCACAAACGCAATCTTTGGTATACGAACAAGTCACACAATCATGAAGACAATTAAAGCAACAATTATCACTCCTTTATAAAAATCAACTATCTGGAGACCTCTGTCGGCTCTCACACACGCACTCACTACATCCACGTCATCATCTACACTGGTCTCCAAATCGCACCGCCCTAAAACACACAATTACGACGCATTGAAAGAACAATTCCTAGAATTCATACTCGAGTCCACAGACCCGTCAGATATAAGACCAGAATCAGTTTTTAACACCGTTACAGGTGCCGGACACAGCCCATTGGCTAGTGTCTAAACAATACAGAACACGTGTCTTTACCATACACATACAATACCAGACATAGCCCGTCGGCTCATGTCTGTACCAGAGGACTGGCCTCAGCCCTAGACCGATACAAACAAAACACAGCAGTCTATAGACTACTCAGGAGACCGGAAAGAACAGGCTTACACCACTAACCGTCCTCGGATCATTCCGAAGCCCTCCCCGGACCCTATCTGGGACCCTTCTGGCTAGCGTTGATCCAGACCTTTCCCAGAGCCCTCCGGAGCCTGCCGCGGACCTCTCTGAAAACGTGTGTCTCTCCAAAAGCCTCCGATAAATTCACCAAAGATCTGACAGATTATCTGTGAGCATTCCCGGACCCTTTTACAAAAGATAGCCAATCTCCAATCGGCCCGGTGAACTGCTCACACGCAGTCTGTGTTCCTCAAGGGTCCACCGACTCACCATATTATGGCGCCAATTTCCACAAATCAAATCAAATCACTCACCTGGTGCACACAGGTCACAGGTTGTTCTCCACTGCCAACTCTTCGGACCAAACGGTCATCTCCAAGGTTTCGCCTTGAGGACTCCGGCCAAGGGCCACTAGCCGGGGATCCGCCCGATCGGGGAGGCGGAGCAGCTGCAAGAACCAAACTCGGTCTTGTACATGGGGGCCCCCGATCCGCCTGTCCGACCAAGTTCCACCCCGGCCCCTACGATCTGATTACAGATAAGGGGGCCCTAAAAGCGGAGTCCCTGTTCGGGCGCCATCTGAAGGACTTGGCAGAATTCTAGAGCCACGCAGGTTATTACCACCTGCTTTGCCTTCCCAAAATGAAGAGTCGGTCAGACAGTGGAGAAGATACAACAAACGTTTATTAGCATATATCTCTATAGAGGAGCCCCATCAGAACCTCACCCAAGGGAGAGCATCGAGAGGACTGACTACCCAACACTCGCCAATACATGATAAACTTTTCGGGGGACTTTAGCCACGCCCACAATGGAAAACTACCGGCCGGAGCCGTACTCGAACAAAGGAGGTACAGAGAGATGAGTCTGCACCTGCCAGTGGGTCGTGTTATCAGCGGCCCAAGGCCGCTGAGCCAAATCCCAGCATCTTACCAACGTGGGAGCATCATGAAGTGTCTCCATCGGAATGTAAAAACAATCTCACCTTTATTAGCGAGTGCAGCTGTAATCTTGGACATGTAGACAGAAAATATAACAAAATGCAATGTTCTGCTGAAGCAAGCGATTTCATGTCTAGGCCTAACATGAACAGAAATACAAACGAGCAATGATTACGAAATTCAAAATGGAGGCACCTTAGTCAAGCGGGCCTTTATATTGCAGGCGTACATTAGTAGGCCACAAGGCCGCAAACACGAGAATCTGTGCACACAAGTTAGTCACACTATGCTAACTTATGAGAATATAACTAATATGACTAGGGGAAAGGGATTTCAAAACCCTCAATGGGCATAAAGCCTGTGACAGGAAAAGGCTCAAAACACATTGTGTAGGTGTGAGAGGCTGGCCTGGTATATGCTGTCCACTAATTAAAGTGGGCACCCTGCACCAGTCCAGACAACCCTTATGGAAGAGATCTCGGAAAACCTTAGAAAGCTATCCAAGTGGTAGCTGTGGAGAGCAGCCTTCAGGCTTAGTCTTAAAGGAGTGAAAAGCAGCTTGTTTTACCAGAATGCAATCTTATAGAATAGATTAAATGAAAAGAGAACCACACAATAGTTATAAAAAATATGTATTTGTTATATAACACTATTTAGTACATTACAGTATCTCCTACACGGAGATAGACACAAAGCACACAATACTTAAGCAAAGAAATGACAGTAAATAGCACTAATACACAGTGGGCCCGGGGGGAACCAAACCATATACTAAGAAAGTGGTATAAAAACCCCGACTCGAGTCAGGACGATGTTGAGAGGACGTAGAATCGCTGGGACCCCAAGGAACCACCTAAGGTGAGTAGATAGGGACCCCACGGAGGACGGATGCAGTGTGGGAACACGACCGCGTGCTCCGTACAACTCTATGTTAAAGTCGGGGTTGGAGTTTTAGAGATTAAGGACCCTTCCCAGAGGACTACGAAGAAACCCTGTGGAAGACACAAGGTTGGAGAGCCACCCCACCCATGGATACTGAAGTAACCAAGTTACCTAACCCAGGGAAGCAGACTGCATAGGTGTGAAGTGGCGTCGGAAACTGCTGTTGAACCCAATGGAGGACTTCAAAGAAGAGCCGCTGCTGGAAGGGAGAAGAATGTCCATTGGAATCCAAACGTCGATTCTTGTTGAGGAGTACCTGAAAGCAGAGGGGACAGAGTCTGGGTCACTTGAGAGTGACCAGGGGCTCGGTAGACGAATGCCCACCGATATAGGGTGCTTCAGGATAGTTGACGTGCTCTTGACTCTGCAGCTATGGGGACCAGGCGATGTTGAAGACAACCAGGAGCTGGATAAGAGCTGTCCCACAAAGGATGTCGAGTGCTGAGGGGTTGGTGTCCGGCGGGAGCACCAACAAGTCTTGGCAACAGCAACCCACGCAGGAAGTCAAGAAAGCATACGGTTCGGACCAGCAAGGTCCAGAGGACTCACCACACACAGGGGAGTCAGGGCAAGACTGGTGCAACCAGGGTAGCCCAAGAAAAGCAAAGTTGACCCTCAAATGGACCCAGAGGCACAGGAGTCGCAAGAGGACCTCGAGCAGCTTCACAAAACAGCAAGCCACGGAGCACTCGGTGCAAGGTGGATGAAGATCTTTGTGGAAAAAGTTGCTAGAGGTTGGGGCTACCTGGAGCCCAATGCACTTGTCAAGGAATTTCCAACAAGCACATGCACTTGCAAATACACGTGGTGCACAGGGGTTCGGGTATTGCAGCCCACACGAGGGATACTGGCCTCAAACTTGGTGAGAGGGCAGCTCAAGCCTCGAGGGACGTAGAAACCTACCTCCTGTGTTGCTGGACCCTTCGGAGTCCGTAGGAGATTGGGATCAGCAGACCAGTCAGCAGTATTGCGTTGCCTGCGAATGCAGGGAGTGACTCCTTCACTCCAAGGGAGATTATCTTCAGTTGTCTTTGATGCTCCACAGGTCCTGCACAGATCCTGTATGGTGCACAGGCACAGACGTTGCAGCAGACTGAGAGGGAGACAGAGTCAGGCCCAAACGTAGTCCAACGAAGTCCAGAGTGCCCAGACGGTCAAAGTGCAGTGGTTTCAGGTCAGAATCTTGTCCACGACGAATCTAAGGTCCTACAGCCAGGTAAGCCCTTAAGTACCCATGGGAGAGGGTTGGAAAGATTCAGGGGACCCTCCCAGGGAGGGTCTGGACAGGGGGAGGTTACTCCCATGTCCTTTGTCCAGTTTTGCGCCAGAGCGGGAGCCAAAGGCTCCCAGGACTGGTTTGAACTGGACAATGCACAGGGACACCAAATGTGCCCCTCATGCAGACTTTCAGTCGCTGGCAAGCGCTCCCCCCAGCCCTAATACACTAAATCCTGTCTGGGAGGTAGTCACACCTCCCTGTGACAGGATGCCTATTGTTCTACCTTCCCCTGCTCGAGCTTGGCTCAGCAGCAGGAGGGCAGAAATGTGTCTCTGGTCGGCAGCAACCATTTTGTGCTGTCTGAAGCTAGAAGGCGGGTACTGGGAACATTAGGGGCCCCACGAAGGACGCTTCTGAGGGTGGAATCATACCTCCCACACCGGTTAGCGGTGTGGGGGTATGATTCCAACATGTTTGACACCAAGCACGATAGGGTTTGTTTCAGCCGTTTTAGAGTTGGTCATCACGCGGTCGCATAATGCCCCTCTATAGAAGTCTATGGCTGCTTAACCAACAACCCGGGAGAATGGACTCCGTAGGTTGCAGGGGTGTCCTGCTCATGCAGGACCACCCTCTCACTTAGAACCAAGCACCCTGCCCTCAGGATTATAAAGGCCTGCTAGAGGGGTGACTTATAGGTTTTAAGTGCAGTGACCTTTAGCTATAGTAAACCTATATCTTAAGTAAGTGGTGCATGCACCAACTTACACAGGCTGCAATGGCAGGCCTGTAGTTCCATTTTGCATGGCCTCTCATGGGTGGCATAATACATGCTTCAGCCCATGGGAGGCCTCCGGGTACCTATGCCTTGGGTACATGTGTACCATATACTAGGGACTGACAAGAGTACCCCAGTATCCAATCTGGAGTATTCCTAAGTACATAACATAACAGTTTAGGAGAAAGCAGATAGACTGGGGTCCTGATTAGCAGGATCCCAGTCAGACTAGTCAAAAACCAGCTTAGTACCAGGCAAAAAGTGGGGGTATACATGCAGAAGGACTCTACCTTCCTACAGTAGACATCGACATTTCCTGTCAGAAAAATGACCTGATTTAGCAATGGGGGTAGCTGCAGTTCTTGGGCCAGGCTTAGTGGCCACCCTGGGAAACCTACCAAACCCAGACATTTCAGAAAACTAGATACCTGGGAGAGATCTCATGACCATGCATGGATCCCATTACATTTTCTTACCCACAATGCCCTGCAAACCTCTAACTTTGCCTAGAATCACCCATTTTCCTTGCATTTCTGTGATGTAAACTTTCAGAATCAGCAGGGATCCACAAACTTCTTACCACTTAGCATTACTCCACTTGTCCTGATAAAAACACAAACCCACTTGTTTGGCTGGGCCTAGAGCCCGTGACAGGAACAAATCAAATCAGGGTCAATGGGACTTCTCATGAGATTACCCCTCTAAGTAGGGGAATGCTGGGTGGTAGGAATTTTGTGAATCCCCATGCATTCCAGAAGTTTACGCCACAGAAATACAAGGAAAATGCGTTAATTTAGGCAAAGTTTGAGGTTTGCAGGATATTGTGGATAAGAAAATGTCAAGGGACCTACATGAGGAGCACCACCCTGGACTCCCCTCAGTGTCTAATTTTCAGAAATGTCTGGGCGTGATAGGTTTTCCCTGGTGGCGGCTGAAAACTGCAGCCATTCACCATGGAAAGTGGGACGATATTGGAACTTAGCCCCTCTCTGCTGGTCTGTATGTAAAACCTATGTGCAAAACAATTGAAATTTCCTCTCTTACGCCATACAGCTGGGAATACATTAGTTCCCAGGGAAGCAGAAAGACTGAACCTTGTGGAGATGCAGATGAGGTTAGATGTCAGCATGAGTCAAATCCCACCCCGTTATTTTATAAAAAATATTCTCAGTATTCAGTGATTTTCTGCCTCCCATCCCCATGGGTCAAATTAGGGTGTACTCCCTATCTGCCCCTGGCGGACAGAAAAGACTGGGCATATGTTTTGAGGTGGGTGCTCGGCACGATACCTGGGCATACCGCCCCACCCCTTTTATCATAAAGAAAACCTTCCTGGCATCTAGTGGGCTTTCTGCCTCCTTGGGGGGGGGAATTGTAAGTAAAACCCTCCTATCTGTCCCTGGGGGAGCAGAGTGACTTTTGTGGCTGGAGGGAAGGGGGAACACTAGTTCATTGCCAAGGGGGCCTCTCCACCCCCCTTCAAAAAGTTATCTCTGGCACCTAGTTAGCTTTTTGCCCTGCCCAAGTGAGGAGGGGGAATTGGAGGTACCCTTCTATCTTCCCCAGGGAGCAGAAAGACTTTTGTTGCCAGAGAGAGGGAGGAGCACTAACCCATTGCCATGCAGGCTCTCATCTCAAAAAGTAATCCCTGATATATCATGGGCTTTCTGCCCCGCACCAGGGAGGGCAGACTGGAGCTAAATAACTGTCTTTAAAAGAAGAAGCCCAGCAAGAAGGCTTATTTTCCATCATCCATCTGACTAGGGAGACCACTGGATTTCCTATGATCCAAAGGACATCACTAAGACATCACTTGATTTCCCATCATCTATCTACTCAGGAGTGACATCACTAGTTCCCTGCCGAAACTAACTTCACTTAATGGTGACCACATGCAGCGGGGTGCCACTAGCGCAATAAAGCATGCAAAAAACAAGCCAGTTTGTGCTCATTCGCACCACACATCTGTACCTTGCACCAGTACCCCTGGTCCTCCTCCTACCCATCTTCCCCCTGCTTCTACTCTGCCATGGCACTCAGTGCCCTGAATCCGGGTCACATCACCCAGTGCTGCTGCCTAACCTCGCCACCCAACACTGAAGCTACATTCTCCTGTGCCACCTGCCATTTCACATGCACCCTCCCACATCCATCTCAATCTCCCCACACCTCAAACACCCAACATGTACAACACACACCCAAACCTCATTACACTGCACCTCTCACTGTCCTGCTTGCACGTTAACACTCACTTTCTCACTAAGCACCCTCCCAAAATTTAGAATCTGCTACACGACTGCTCACAGTTCCTGCTCTTTCTGACCAAAACCTGTCTGACTCCTTTGTTGGCCACTGTCATTGTCACAGCAATTTCCCCTGGATACAAGATTGCAAGGCAGGACAAACAGGCCTGGAGGTGGAATTGCTATCATCTTCAAAGAATCCATCCAATGCTCCACCACCGCAAAAAGCATCACCAGCAACATGGGACACTTAACCTTCAAACTCCTCATCACTGCCAACAACACTCTTAGAGGTACCCTCGCTTTCTGTCCCCCGTGAACCATGCACCGACTTCAGCAGCACCATCATGGACTTCATTGTCCCCCTGATCATCGACTCCAGATCCTTCCTCTTCCTCAGTGACCTCAACTACAACCTGAAAGTCCTCACTGAGCCCAACATGAGCAACCTCCTTGAGGACCTGTCCAACCGTGGACTAACCCAGTGAGGGAAGGTCCAACACATGCTTCTGGGCACATACTGGACCCCATCTTCACTAGCTTCAGGAACATCACAGTAGAAAAGGCCACATCGATTTACCTGGTCTGACCACACCCATGTCAACTTCAACATACCCATCCCACACCACCACAAAAGCATCATCGCCAAATCTTCATGACAGGACTAGAACAAGATCTCAGAAGCTTCATGAACTCCCGAACTCCTAGACCACTGGCCTCAACACAACAACAACCTCCTGCAGGCACGGCTGGTATAGGTAAGAGCGGTGGGGCGATGCAGCGAGCGCAAGGTAAGTGGTTTTATTTATTTATTTATTTTATTTTTCCTATCCTGTCGTCTGTCGACGTCCCCCACACCGCCCGCCCCACCCCAAACCCACCCCACCACTCTAGCCTGTATCAGCCGTGCCTGACCGCCTGAGTCTATCTGCAACTTCAACACCTTGATCACTGCCTGTGCAAATACCCTGGTTCCTCTCAAAGCCAACAAAGCCACGCAGACCAGCCCTCAAGCAAACTAGTACATGGAGGATCTCAGGCTCATCAAATGCCAATGCAAGCAACGTGAACACAGGTGGAGACAAAGTCAGGACGACAGCGACAAGAGCACCTACACATTCACCCTTGGATGTTACCATCTTCAAATCTGAGCAACCAAATGATCCACACTCACCGACCGCATCGAAAGCAGCACCAATAGCGCCAAGGAAATCTTTGCCATAGTGAAAAACTTCACCTCTCAGGCAGCAAGCTCTACCATCGTAACCCCTTTCGGGACCTCTGCACCCACTCTATTCTTCAGCAGCAAGATCACTATAATGTACGACAACTTCAAGCCCTAACTAGACTCTTCCACCCTTGCTGCCCTCCTGTCCATCTCAACCATCACCCAGAGGACCACCCTGGCACCTGGCCCACCCTCACCTCTCAGGAAAGTGCAACGACCATGCAGTCCATAAACTTCGGAGCACCCTCATACCCTGCCACCATGCCTTCATTAAAGGACTGGACCTCAAAAGCGCAGCCCTTCTCTGATCCTGAATGACTCAATCATCAGAGCCACCTACCCAGACACCTGGAAACACAGCACAGTACTCCCCCTTCTCAAGAAAGCCTCAGCAGACCAGAAGGCGCTAGCAAATTGCTAGCCTATCTCCTTGCTCCCCTAACCAGCAAAATTAATGGAAAAGGTGATAAACAAATGTCCAGCATCCACCTCAATGACATCCACCTCCTTGACATTACTCAATCTGGATTCAGGCCTAATCGTAGTACAGAGGCCGCCCTCCATGGGCGACATCCAGATGATCATGGACAGAGGTGACACCACAACCCCCATCCTACTGGCCCTTTCTGCAGCCTTTGATACCATCTGCATGAAACTGGCATCCAAGGACCCACACTTTGCTGGATTTGCTCCTTCCTGAGGCTCACCCAGTTGGTCAGCCTGTCCCACTTGACCTTGGATGCTATCAACCTTATCTGTGGAGTTCCACTAGGATCCTCACTCAGCCCCACCCTGTTCAACACCTACATGATCTCACTCTCCAGCATCATCCATACCCATGGAATCAACTTCACATCCTACGTTGACGACACCCAGCTCATACTCCTTCTCCAGCAAGATGCCAAACACTTGGACCAATTTCTTCACATGCACATGCAAGACCGATCTCGTCAGATGGATGAAAACTAATTGCCTCAAGCTCAAGCTCAACACAGATAAGACGGAAGCAGTAATCATTGGCAAAGACATCTCACTCTGGGACTCCACCTGGTAGCTTGCTGAACTCGGACCCACATCCCTCCAGCAACCCACGCAAAGAACCGTGGAATAGTAATTGACAACCAACTCAACATGGCTTGCCAATTGAATGCAGTCTATGTCACCTGGTTCCACACACTCAAGATGCTCAAGTAGATCTTCAAATGGCTCCTCGCCAACACTCGCCTCGCCCAGTGGTCATCTCGGCTGGGGTCCGAAACCCTTGGATCTGACCGTTTGGTCCGAAGAGTCGGCAGTGGAGAATAAATTTGTTTGGCCTGTGTGCACCAGGTGAGTTTGTTTTGGTTCTCTGTGGCTATGGCGCCATTTTGGTTTGTGTGTTGGTACGGTCTGAGGACCGTTTTTTTGGGACAATTGCTTGAATTTGTTTGAGTTCTTTGTGAACATGGTACTACTTTGGTCTGTATCTGGTGAGGTCTGAGGGCCAGATTTGGTAAGATATTTGCAAATATCTGCTCGGCATCAATAATGAACTTGTTTTCGTTTTGAAAGATGCCGTGGGTTAGTAAAATGTTTTGTTTGGGCTGTCGTTGTTGTTCTACTGATGCTCGATTGGAAGAAAGTCAGCCAGCGCCACCAGAGGGCACCCCTAATTTTGACATGTATGTCAAACATGGCCTTGGCCCTATTATGTTTAGTATGTTATGGCACAAATATACGAGGACAATGCCGAGTTGCAGTGGCCCTCGAAGCACCACCTCTACCGGATTTGGGACCCCGAGGGCCAAAACCTGAACCACGTCCTCTACCTCCCCTTCTTGCAACTTGCTGTAACAATACTCTCGTCTTTAAATCCTTTGCTTTCTTCTCGACTTTGTCCTTATTCTCATTCTCCCTATGCTCGTAGTACTGAGCCATACTCAGTATCACTGATGGGGTGGATGTTGTCCAAGTACTCTCCGCCGCTTGCAATCGAGCAGCAATCTCGGGGAGTAAATTGGTGACAAACCTATTGACGAATAATCGAACCCCACCTTCCTGTGCTAAGTCTTGGCCACTAAAATCTAAAAACACCCCTTCGAACCTGGTAAAGAAATCAGACACCCTCTCGTCTTTCTTCTGTCGGCATGCCGTCAACTTATCCCAGTCCACCTTCTTTGGCGGGATAAGGGAGTGCATGTAAGTGATGATACGTCCTGGTAAGGCTAGTATTTCTGCCCTCGGCTTCTCGCCAGGCTTGCGCTCCTTATCCCATGCTTTAATCTCATCCCATGTTCCACCCAACTCTTACGCATGGTCCTGATCATGTACTTGTCTCCAGATATCGACTGGTACCAACAAACCAAAGAATATCTCTATGTCAGCTAATGTCATTACAGTGGAAGAGGCCGCTTACGTCAACTCCTTATAGTACGCAGTCGGGTTCATCCTCGGGTCTGGTAACTGACTCTTCAAAGAAAGAACCTCACTCCTCTTCCAAGGGGTATAAACCCATTGTTCTTGGAATCGAGCATCAACTCGCTGTCTAATTACCGTATTTGCGGCGTCACGCAATTCCGGTACCTCTGGATGATAGATGGGGTGTACCTCTCTCATAGGGTTCTGGAACCCTAGAGAAGGGACCTTCTGATGTAATCGACCTCTATAACCCGCCAGTGTAGTTACATTACTAAAAACCTCATTCGGGGCCATGTCCATCATGTACACTCTGTCTCGTATGTCGTAAATAATCTGTGGTGCCATTCCCTTAAAACACTGTTCCCACAACTCAATCAGAGTGATCGACGTGCTTAAGAGCGTGTTGCTGCATAAAAGGCTCATAATCCTTCATCACACTCCAAATATCTTCTACACTATAAATCGGGTGCCGAGCCCACTGAGCTGCCTGATTCGCCACAACCTGCTTCTCCTCTGTTCCTACCACTGAGCGTATTAGCACTTTCCTCACTTGATCCAGCACCAGTGATTGTTTGGTTTCGGGGTGTCCACGCGCTGGGGTCTGCATCGCTGACTGAGGTGTGGCGCTTGCAGAGGATGAAGCAAATGCAGAACTAAGTGAAAAGAAGAGCCTTCACTGGATTCTTTGTAGTTTCTTGTAGTTTATTGATTAAACAGCATCCCAGCGGAGAACAGCTTCTTCCACATCAATAGCTCTCCTCTAACTGTTCATCATGGAATTCTCCTCCACTTTCATTCTACACGTAGCTAAGTAACCAAAGCTATGACATAGGCAAGTAGACATCTCTACATATCTCCCTTCTATACAAACACAAAGAAATTATATATGTAACATATAAAATAATAATTAACCAAGTATTGAACAATAACAACTGATAACTAAATTGTTCAATAAATATAAAAAACATAGAAAGTAAATAATAAGAATCTATAACTAATATTCTGCAGATATTTCCTAAATAATATTCTATGGCCTACATACTTTACAAACATTTCCTAAACTCCAGATTGTATCATCTTCCAAAATTACAACATTGGATTTTACATTTTTAACTTGAAAAGGTCCTATGTATTTGCTTTCACCCTTACAAACCCATTCATTTTTCCGCACTACTACCCAATCAACCACTTGAATAGACAACTGTTTTACTCCTTTTCTGAAATTGTACACACTTTTCATCCTTTCTTGACCTTCTTCAACTTTCCTTGACACCTGGTCACGATCAATCCATATTTTCTCTTTTTTACACAACCAAACAGGACATTCCTTTTTTCCTGGTTCTCTTCCCTTGAGAGACACAAAAGGAGCTACACCAGTAGAAGAATGGGGAGTAATTCTATGCATCCACACCATTTTCCTTAATTCTTGTCTCCAAGACAAACCGTTTGCAAGAGATAACTGTATATTTTCCATTATAATTCGATTAACTCTTTCTACTAGACCATTTGCTTGAGGAGCCTTCACAGGTTTCTTTGTAGTTTCTTGTAGTTTATTGATTAAACAGCATCCCAGCGGAGAACAGCTTCTTCCACATCAATAGCTCTCCTCTAACTGTTCATCATGGAATTCTCCTCCACTTTCATTCTACACGTAGCTAAGTAACCAAAGCTATGACATAGGCAAGTAGACATCTCTACACTAAGCCCTTCCCCAGAGGCATCCAGTAAAGAAGGTATAAAAGGAGAAGAAACGAGCAGAGGGACATCAGTTCCCTGTCGGGCATGGGGGTCAAGGCAGTAATATCGCGGGTGTCGGGAGAATAGCCCCTGCAGCTAAACCAGAGGAACCAGGAGCTGTAGGGAATATTCGCTGTGGGACTTATGGCTGTGGTGGGCGGGAATCTAAAAGGTCCTCAATCAGTTCATCTCCTTCCTCTCTAGTGACATAGCTTTTATTCACCTGTAACCGAAACCTCCTATCTTCATATTCTATCCCTTTCTCTGTCTTTGCCCTGTCATAAGCAACTGCCTTCTGTGTAATGGTCTGTGTCTCTTTTCTCCTAGCCACTTTCTCCTCCCTCAAGCGTCGTTGCCTAGCTTCCTTCTGCCACACCCTCAAGGAATCGAACATAGACTGCCGACTCCGCCTAGAAAACATTTTGTCTTGCAAGTCATTTATTTTCTGTTCATCGAATGAACCAGTAAGTGGCCATTGCAATTCAACATTGTCTTTGGTATATTTGTTCCACAGTGTATTAAACATAATAGGGGCAATACCATGTTTGACATAAATATCAAAACTCGGGGTGCCTTCCGGAGGTGCGGGCTGGCTCTCCTCCAACCGCGCATCAGCAGAGCGACGACAACACCCAAAACATCCCAATTTACTAAAACAAGGCATTGTATTAGGCACAAACGCAATCTTTGGTATACGAACAAGTCACACAATCATGAAGACAATTAAAGCAACAATTATCACTCCTTTATAAAAATCAACTATCTGGAGACCTCTGTCGGCTCTCACACACGCACTCACTACATCCACGTCATCATCTACACTGGTCTCCAAATCGCACCGCCCTAAAACACACAATTACGACGCATTGAAAGAACAATTCCTAGAATTCATACTCGAGTCCACAGACCCGTCAGATATAAGACCAGAATCAGTTTTTAACACCGTTACAGGTGCCGGACACAGCCCATTGGCTAGTGTCTAAACAATACAGAACACGTGTCTTTACCATACACATACAATACCAGACATAGCCCGTCGGCTCATGTCTGTACCAGAGGACTGGCCTCAGCCCTAGACCGATACAAACAAAACACAGCAGTCTATAGACTACTCAGGAGACCGGAAAGAACAGGCTTACACCACTAACCGTCCTCGGATCATTCCGAAGCCCTCCCCGGACCCTATCTGGGACCCTTCTGGCTAGCGTTGATCCAGACCTTTCCCAGAGCCCTCCGGAGCCTGCCGCGGACCTCTCTGAAAACGTGTGTCTCTCCAAAAGCCTCCGATAAATTCACCAAAGATCTGACAGATTATCTGTGAGCATTCCCGGACCCTTTTACAAAAGATAGCCAATCTCCAATCGGCCCGGTGAACTGCTCACACGCAGTCTGTGTTCCTCAAGGGTCCACCGACCCACCATATTATGGCGCCAATTTCCACAAATCAAATCACTCACCTGGTGCACACAGGTCACAGGTTGTTCTCCACTGCCAACTCTTCGGACCAAACGGTCATCTCCAAGGTTTCGCCTTGAGGACTCCGGCCAAGGGCCACTAGCCGGGGATCCGCCCGATCGGGGAGGCGGAGCAGCTGCAAGAACCAAACTCGGTCTTGTACATGGGGGCCCCCGATCCGCCTGTCCGACCAAGTTCCACCCCGGCCCCTACGATCTGATTACAGATAAGGGGGCCCTAAAAGCGGAGTCCCTGTTCGGGCGCCATCTGAAGGACTTGGCAGAATTCTAGAGCCACGCAGGTTATTACCACCTGCTTTGCCTTCCCAAAATGAAGAGTCGGTCAGACAGTGGAGAAGATACAACAAACGTTTATTAGCATATATCTCTATAGAGGAGCCCCATCAGAACCTCACCCAAGGGAGAGCATCGAGAGGACTGACTACCCAACACTCGCCAATACATGATAAACTTTTCGGGGGACTTTAGCCACGCCCACAATGGAAAACTACCGGCCGGAGCCGTACTCGAACAAAGGAGGTACAGAGAGATGAGTCTGCACCTGCCAGTGGGTCGTGTTATCAGCGGCCCAAGGCCGCTGAGCCAAATCCCAGCATCTTACCAACGTGGGAGCATCATGAAGTGTCTCCATCGGAATGTAAAAACAATCTCACCTTTATTAGCGAGTGCAGCTGTAATCTTGGACATGTAGACAGAAAATATAACAAAATGCAATGTTCTGCTGAAGCAAGCGATTTCATGTCTAGGCCTAACATGAACAGAAATACAAACGAGCAATGATTACGAAATTCAAAATGGAGGCACCTTAGTCAAGCGGGCCTTTATATTGCAGGCGTACATTAGTAGGCCACAAGGCCGCAAACACGAGAATCTGTGCACACAAGTTAGTCACACTATGCTAACTTATGAGAATATAACTAATATGACTAGGGGAAAGGGATTTCAAAACCCTCAATGGGCATAAAGCCTGTGACAGGAAAAGGCTCAAAACACATTGTGTAGGTGTGAGAGGCTGGCCTGGTATATGCTGTCCACTAATTAAAGTGGGCACCCTGCACCAGTCCAGACAACCCTTATGGAAGAGATCTCGGAAAACCTTAGAAAGCTATCCAAGTGGTAGCTGTGGAGAGCAGCCTTCAGGCTTAGTCTTAAAGGAGTGAAAAGCAGCTTGTTTTACCAGAATGCAATCTTATAGAATAGATTAAATGAAAAGAGAACCACACAATAGTTATAAAAATATGTATTTGTTATATAACACTATTTAGTACATTACAGTATCTCCTACACGGAGATAGACACAAAGCACACAATACTTAAACAAAGAAATGACAGTAAATAGCACTAATACACAGTGGGCCCGGGGGGGGGGAACCAAACCATATACTAAGAAAGTGGTATAAAAACCCCGACTCGAGTCAGGACGATGTTGAGAGGACGTAGAATCGCTGGGACCCCAAGGAACCACCTAAGGTGAGTAGATAGGGACCCCACGGAGGACGGATGCAGTGTGGGAACACGACCGCGTGCTCCGTACAACTCTATGTTAAAGTCGGGGTTGGAGTTTTAGAGATTAAGGACCCTTCCCAGAGGACTACGAAGAAACCCTGTGGAAGACACAAGGTTGGAGAGCCACCCCACCCATGGATACTGAAGTAACCAAGTTACCTAACCCAGGGAAGCAGACTGCATAGGTGTGAAGTGGCGTCGGAAACTGCCGTTGAACCCAATGGAGGACTTCAAAGAAGAGCCGCTGCTGGAAGGGAGAAGAATGTCCATTGGAATCCAAACGTGGATTCTTGTTGAGGAGTACCTGAAAGCAGAGGGGACAGAGTCTGGGTCACTTGAGAGTGACCAGGGGCTCGGTAGACGAATGCCCACCGATATAGGGTGCTTCAGGATAGTTGACGTGCTCTTGACTCTGCAGCTATGGGGACCAGGCGATGTTGAAGACAACCAGGAGCTGGATAAGAGCTGTCCCACAAAGGATGTCGAGTGCTGAGGGGTTGGTGTCCGGCGGGAGCACCAACAAGTCTTGGCAACAGCAACCCACGCAGGAAGTCAAGAAAGCATACGGTTCGGACCAGCAAGGTCCAGAGGACTCACCACACACAGGGGAGTCAGGGCAAGACTGGTGCAACCAGGGTAGCCCAAGAAAAGCAAAGTTGACCCTCAAATGGACCCAGAGGCACAGGAGTCGCAAGAGGACCTCGAGCAGCTTCACAAAACAGCAAGCCACGGAGCACTCGGTGCAAGGTGGATGAAGATCTTTGTGGAAAAAGTTGCTAGAGGTTGGGGCTACCTGGAGCCCAATGCACTTGTCAAGGAATTTCCAACAAGCACATGCACTTGCAAATACACGTGGTGCACAGGGGTTCGGGTATTGCAGCCCACACGAGGGATACTGGCCTCAAACTTGGTGAGAGGGCAGCTCAAGCCTCGAGGGACGTAGAAACCTACCTCCTGTGTTGCTGGACCCTTCGGAGTCCGTAGGAGATTGGGATCAGCAGACCAGTCAGCAGTATTGCGTTGCCTGCGAATGCAGGGGAGTGACTCCTTCACTCCAAGGGAGATTATCTTCAGTTGTCTTTGATGCTCCACAGGTCCTGCACAGATCCTGTATGGTGCACAGGCACAGACGTTGCAGCAGACTGAGAGGGAGACAGAGTCAGGCCCAAACGTAGTCCAACGAAGTCCAGAGTGCCCAGACGGTCAAAGTGCAGTGGTTTCAGGTCAGAATCTTGTCCACGACGAATCTAAGGTCCTACAGCCAGGTAAGCCCTTAAGTACCCATGGGAGAGGGTTGGAAAGATTCAGGGGACCCTCCCAGGGAGGGTCTGGACAGGGGGAGGTTACTCCCATGTCCTTTGTCCAGTTTTGCGCCAGAGCGGGAGCCAAAGGCTCCCAGGACTGGTTTGAACTGGACAATGCACAGGGACACCAAATGTGCCCCTCATGCAGACTTTCAGTCGCTGGCAAGCGCTCCCCCAGCCCTAATACACTAAATCCTGTCTGGGAGGTGGTCACACCTCCCTGTGACAGGATGCCTATTGTTCTACCTTCCCCTGCTCGAGCTTGGCTCAGCAGCAGGAGGGCAGAAATGTGTCTCTGGTCGGCAGCAACCATTTTGTGCTGTCTGAAGCTAGAAGGCGGGTACTGGGAACATTAGGGGCCCCACGAAGGACGCTTCTGAGGGTGGAATCATACCTCCCACACCGGTTAGCGGTGTGGGGGTATGATTCCAACATGTTTGACACCAAGCACGATAGGGTTTGTTTCAGCCGTTTTAGAGTTGGTCATCACGCGGTCGCATAATGCCCCTCTATAGAAGTCTATGGCTGCTTAACCAACAACCCGGGAGAATGGACTCCGTAGGTTGCAGGGGTGTCCTGCTCATGCAGGACCACCCTCTCACTTAGAACCAAGCACCCTGCCCTCAGGATTATAAAGGCCTGCTAGAGGGGTGACTTATAGGTTTTAAGTGCAGTGACCTTTAGCTATAGTAAACCTATATCTTAAGTAAGTGGTGCATGCACCAACTTACACAGGCTGCAATGGCAGGCCTGTAGTTCCATTTTGCATGGCCTCTCATGGGTGGCATAATACATGCTTCAGCCCATGGGAGGCCTCCGGGTACCTATGCCTTGGGTACATGTGTACCATATACTAGGGACTGACAAGAGTACCCCAGTATCCAATCTGGAGTATTCCTAAGTACATAACATAACAGTTTAGGGAGAAAGCAGATAGACTGGGGTCCTGATTAGCAGGATCCCAGTCAGACTAGTCAAAAACCAGCTTAGTACCAGGCAAAAAGTGGGGGTATACATGCAGAAGGACCCTACCTTCCTACAGTAGACATCGACATTTCCCGTCAGAAAAATGACCTGATTTAGCAATGGGGGTAGCTGCAGTTCTTGGGCCAGGCTTAGTGGCCACCCTGGGAAACCTACCAAACCCAGACATTTCAGAAAACTAGATACCTGGGAGAGATCTCATGACCATGCATGGATCCCATTACATTTTCTTACCCACAATGCCCTGCAAACCTCTAACTTTGCCTAGAATCACCCATTTTCCTTGCATTTCTGTGATGTAAACTTTCAGAATCAGCAGGGATCCACAAACTTCTTACCACTTAGCATTACTCCACTTGTCCTGATAAAAACACAAACCCACTTGTTTGGCTGGGCCTAGAGCCCGTGACAGGAACAAATCAAATCAGGGTCAATGGGACTTCTCATGAGATTACCCCTCTAAGTAGGGGAATGCTGGGTGGTAGGAATTTTGTGAATCCCCATGCATTCCAGAAGTTTACGCCACAGAAATACAAGGAAAATGCGTTAATTTAGGCAAAGTTTGAGGTTTGCAGGATATTGTGGATAAGAAAATGTCAAGGGACCTACATGAGGAGCACCACCCTGGACTCCCCTCAGTGTCTAATTTTCAGAAATGTCTGGGCGTGATAGGTTTCCCCTGGTGGCGGCTGAAAACTGCAGCCATTCACCATGGAAAGTGGGACGATATTGGAACTTAGCCCCTCTCTGCTGGTCTGTATGTAAAACCTATGTGCAAAACAATTGAAATTTCCTCTCTTACGCCATACAGCTGGGAATACATTAGTTCCCAGGGAAGCAGAAAGACTGAACCTTGTGGAGATGCAGATGAGGTTAGATGTCAGCATGAGTCAAATCCCACCCCGTTATTTTATAAAAAATATTCTCAGTATTCAGTGATTTTCTGCCTCCCATCCCCATGGGTCAAATTAGGGTGTACTCCCTATCTGCCCCCTGGCGGACAGAAAAGACTGGGCATATGTTTTGAGGTGGGTGCTCGGCACGATACCTGGGCATACCGCCCCACCCCTTTTATCATAAAGAAAAACCTTCCTGGCATCTAGTGGGCTTTCTGCCTCCTTGGGGGGGGGGGGAATTGTAAGTAAAACCCTCCTATCTGTCCCTGGGGGAGCAGAGTGACTTTTGTGGCTGGAGGGAAGGGGGAACACTAGTTCATTGCCAAGGGGGCCTCTCCACCCCCCTTCAAAAAAGTTATCTCTGGCACCTAGTTAGCTTTTTGCCCTGCCCAAGTGAGGAGGGGGAATTGGAGGTACCCTTCTATCTTCCCCAGGGAGCAGAAAGACTTTTGTTGCCAGAGAGAGGGAGTAGCACTAACCCATTGCCATGCAGGCTCTCATCTCAAAAAAGTAATCCCTGATATATCATGGGCTTTCTGCCCCGCACCAGGGAGGGCAGACTGGAGCTAAATAACTGTCTTTAAAAGAAGAAGCCCAGCAAGAAGGCTTATTTTCCATCATCCATCTGACTAGGGAGACCACTGGATTTCCTATGATCCAAAGGACATCACTAAGACATCACTTGATTTCCCATCATCTATCTACTCAGGAGTGACATCACTAGTTCCCTGCCGAAACTAACTTCACTTAATGGTGACCACATGCAGCGGGGTGCCACTAGCGCAATAAAGCATGCAAAAAACAAGCCAGTTTGTGCTCATTCGCACCACACATCTGTACCTTGCACCAGTACCCCTGGTCCTCCTCCTACCCATCTTCCCCCTGCTTCTACTCTGCCATGGCACTCAGTGCCCTGAATCCGGGTCACATCACCCAGTGCTGCTGCCTAACCTCGCCACCCAACACTGAAGCTACATTCTCCTGTGCCACCTGCCATTTCACATGCACCCTCCCACATCCATCTCAATCTCCCCACACCTCAAACACCCAACATGTACAACACACACCCAAACCTCATTACACTGCACCTCTCACTGTCCTGCTTGCACGTTAACACTCACTTTCTCACTAAGCACCCTCCCAAAATTTAGAATCTGCTACACGACTGCTCACAGTTCCTGCTCTTTCTGACCAAAACCTGTCTGACTCCTTTGTTGGCCACTGTCATTGTCACAGCAATTTCCCCTGGATACAAGATTGCAAGGCAGGACAAACAGGCCTGGAGGTGGAATTGCTATCATCTTCAAAGAATCCATCCAATGCTCCACCACGGCAAAAAGCATCACCAGCAACATGGGACACTTAACCTTCAAACTCTTCATCACTGCCAACAACACTCTTAGAGGTACCCTCGCTTTCTGTCCCCCGTGAACCATGCACCGACTTCAGCAGCACCATCATGGACTTCATTGTCCCCCTGATCATCGACTCCAGATCCTTCCTCTTCCTCAGTGACCTCAACTACAACCTGAAAGTCCTCACTGAGCCCAACATGAGCAACCTCCTTGAGGACCTGTCCAACCGTGGACTAACCCAGTGAGGGGAAGGTTCAACACATGCTTCTGGGCACATACTGGACCCCATCTTCACTAGCTTCAGGAACATCACAGTAGAAAAGGCCACATCGATTTACCTGGTCTGACCACACCCTTGTCAACTTCAACATACCCATCCCACACCACCACAAAAGCATCATCGCCAAATCTTCATGACAGGACTAGAACAAGATCTCAGAAGCTTCATGAACTCCCGAACTCCTAGACCACTGGCCTCAACACAACAACAACCTCCTGCAGGCACGGCTGGTATAGGTAAGAGCGGTGGGGCGATGCAGCGAGCGCAAGGTAAGTGGTTTTATTTATTTATTTATTTTATTTTTCCTATCCTGTCGTCTGTCGACGTCCCCACACCGCCCGCCCCACCCCAAACCCACCCCACCACTCTAGCCTGTATCAGCCGTGCCTGACCGCCTGAGTCTATCTGCAACTTCAACACCTTGATCACTGCCTGTGCAAATACCCTGGTTCCTCTCAAAGCCAACAAAGCCACGCAGACCAGCCCTCAAGCAAACTAGTACATGGAGGATCTCAGGCTCATCAAATGCCAATGCAAGCAACGTGAACACAGGTGGAGACAAAGTCAGGACGACAGCGACAAGAGCACCTACACATTCACCCTTGGATGTTACCATCTTCAAATCTGAGCAACCAAATGATCCACACTCACCGACCGCATCGAAAGCAGCACCAATAGCGCCAAGGAAATCTTTGCCATAGTGAAAAACTTCACCTCTCAGGCAGCAAGCTCTACCATCGTAACCCCTTTCAGGACCTCTGCACCCACTCTATTCTTCAGCAGCAAGATCACTATTATGTACGACAACTTCAAGCCCTAACTAGACTCTTCCACCCTTGCTGCCCTCCTGTCCATCTCAACCATCACCCAGAGGACCACCCTGGCACCTGGCCCACCCTCACCTCTCAGGAAAGTGCAACGACCATGCAGTCCATAAACTTCGGAGCACCCTCATACCCTGCCACCATGCCTTCATTAAAGGACTGGACCTCAAAAGCGCAGCCCTTCTCTGATCCTGAATGACTCAATCATCAGAGCCACCTACCCAGACACCTGGAAACACAGCACAGTACTCCCCCTTCTCAAGAAAGCCTCAGCAGACCAGAAGGCGCTAGCAAATTGCTAGCCTATCTCCTTGCTCCCCTAACCAGCAAAATTAATGGAAAAGGTGATAAACAAATGTCCAGCATCCACCTCAATGACATCCACCTCCTTGACATTACTCAATCTGGATTCAGGCCTAATCGTAGTACAGAGGCCGCCCTCCATGGGCGACATCCAGATGATCATGGACAGAGGTGACACCACAACCCCCATCCTACTGGCCCTTTCTGCAGCCTTTGATACCATCTGCATGAAACTGGCATCCAAGGACCCACACTTTGCTGGATTTGCTCCTTCCTGAGGCTCACCCAGTTGGTCAGCCTGTCCCACTTGACCTTGGATGCTATCAACCTTATCTGTGGAGTTCCACTAGGATCCTCACTCAGCCCCACCCTGTTCAACACCTACATGATCTCACTCTCCAGCATCATCCATACCCATGGAATCAACTTCACATCCTACGTTGACGACACCCAGCTCATACTCCTTCTCCAGCAAGATGCCAAACACTTGGACCAATTTCTTCACATGCAAGACCGATCTCGTCAGATGGATGAAAACTAATTGCCTCAAGCTCAACACAGATAAGACGGAAGCAGTAATCATTGGCAAAGACATCTCACTCTGGGACTCCACCTGGTAGCTTGCTGAACTCGGACCCACATCCCTCCAGCAACCCACGCAAAGAACCGTGGAATAGTAATTGACAACCAACTCAACATGGCTTGCCAATTGAATGCAGTCTATGTCACCTGGTTCCACACACTCAAGATGCTCAAGTAGATCTTCAAATGGCTACTCGCCAACACTCGCCAAACCATCACCCAAGCCCTCAACACCAGCAAGCTGGACTTCTCCAATGTACTCTAGGCCAGAATCAACACTCAACTGACCATAAGACTCCTGACCATACAAAACACAGTGGCCTGGCTCATTCTAAACCTCCCACCTGCACTCAAATAACACTACACCTCAAAGGGCTCTGCTGGCTCCAAGTCCGCAAACAAGCACTCTTCAAACTCCTCACACACACATAGAAAGTCTTACACAAAATTGGCCCCACGTATCTCAACAACCGCATACATTTACACAAACCTACCAGATACGTCTGCTCCGCCAGACTCCTACTTGCCCCACACCCCCGCATATGCAGAACCAGATCCAGCGATTGTGCCTTCTCCTACCTCACTCCTAAAGCCTGGAATGACCTAACCCTGCACATCAAAGCCACCTCCTCAGTTTTTGAATTCCACAAGAAATTGAAGACCTCATCCCAGCCCTGGCTTGGTCCATACAACTTCTGCTTCAGCGCCAGAATACCCTCCTGGGTGAGTTGTATGCTATACAACTAAACATAACCTAACCAAACATAACCTAACTTAACCTAACATAACATAACCTAACCTAACATAACATAACATGTTAAACTGTGTAAAACGGCATACCCCTTATTAGGAGCTTAGGCTGCGGGTGAGAGTATCTACCACCACCTCCAACTGCCACTCCTAGAAATTCGCTGATGACCTAGATTTGGAATTCCTAGCATCTGAATAGAGGTAGTGGGGTGCTATGCACGAGCACACAGAACAGCTTGTTAGACAGTTATTACATATACTTTTCTGTTTTCACCCAATATTAAAGACAGGTCCCGATAAGTTGATGACAACTTTATTTAAGAAAGAACACAACAGCTCCACAACACCTCATAGCGTCCCACTTAGCGGTCTTACAACCGTTCCTCAGCCAACAATCCAACAGCCATTGGAATGTTGGAAAGGACCACAGAGGGGGGGGATTAAATTGGAAAATGTTTTTAGTCAACTTCCCCTTGCATTGTACGATTTAAGTTAACATTTGTGGCACCATTTTGCATTCAGCCGCCATTTTGTATCATTACTGAAATCAAGCTTCTGTCTCATTCTGTTTGCCTCAGCAGAAAGCAGCCTCAATGTTTTTTTTCATTTCTCCAAGGTTGAGCTTCGCTGCACTAATGAATAGACTGTCTTGTCATTACATACCTTTCCCGTTAGATAGGCCCGCACCCACCCTTAGAGTGGCGGGCACAGGCAGAATAACCTTGGAACTGAGATAGCATGTACCCGGTCTTAGAATTGTAGCTCATCCTTCTGTGTCTCCTTTGTTCACCAGCTACTAACTGGAAAATTCCAGTCTGGGCGTGTCTTTAGGGGTACTGGAAATGTATATCATGTATCTCCATGTTGGCGGGGGTCAGTCCCTCTGCAGCAATCCAAGGAGGCTGGTCAGACTGGACTCCGCTCGAGTGTATGACTAATAAATAACTTTGGTATGTATTCTCTACTGTCTGACCGACTCTTCATTTGTTTGGAAGGCTGAGAGGTGGTTGCGAGTGACCCGGGTGACCCGATTCGGGTCACTTCCTTCAGGGACAAGGGATTTGGAAGCGGAAAAAGTATTATACAAATCATAACCCTACTAGAATACTTCTCCCTCCATAAAAATGAAAATAATGAGGTCAACAGAATATTGTCCGTAACACCGGACAGCATAATTATACACCAGACGGCAAACAATGTGCACTGGTTAATTACAATAGAGCTAAACAAACAGCAAAACAATATGCACAGGTTAAGTCACCACGGGATTAAACAAAACAGTAGTCTCTGTGACACGTAGGAACATTGCGGGGCCTAACACTTCTGGATACATAAGCCCCAGGCCCACTAACATCCGGACAGCCTGCAGAGGTACTACTTTCCAACTGTGAAGGATAACGCGTCACCCTGTCCATACTCCATGTCCTCCCATCCTCTAGTATTACCACATTTTTTCTAACGAAAATAATCGTCAGGGGTTTGGAGAACTTGGAATCCCCATTCTGACCCTGGGCTGGGAGTTTGATCATAACCATATCTCCCACCTTCCAGTCCACTTCCTTGGTACTATGTTTAATGGTATACCTTTTTCTGTATTCATCTTGATGCGCTCTCACCAAATTTCCCATTTCCTCTCTGTCTATCCATTTGGGTTCATTACCCCCAAGCCAACTGGGTGACAATTTAGTTCCCGGTAGTCTGCCTTTAAGTGGCAAGAAAGGGGACACTTGGGTAATAGCATTAGGTGTAGTATGATATGACCAGAGCATATTCTGGAGGACTTTGTCTACGGGTTGCCCAGACACACACGCCAGTTGCAAACACTCTTTGATCATTCGGTTGACCCGTTCTACTAAGCCATTGGCCCTAGCAGTCTTAAGGTGTTTTATGGCCATCTTTTCCAGGAAGTCCCACATTTCCTCCGAGGTAAACTGAACCCCATTGTCAGTTATATTAGTGCTTGGCACCCCTTCTGTCATAAAAGCATCATTAAGGAATTTAATTCGAGATGAGGTATTAATATTCCCCACCACCTTGGTCATAATCCAATGTGAATTGTAATCCAGCAGAACCAGCAGAAATTTACCTGCCCACAAAGACCCAGTTTGTCCCAAGGTTTAGTAGGTACTTCCACTGGTGACAACGGAGCATCTCTGGTACATTTAGTTTTATCGCTCATAGCTCATATCAAGCAATCCTTAACCTTAGTTTCCACAATCATGTCCATCCTAGGGAACCAGTAAGTGGCTCTAACTTTAGACTTGGTAAGACTCCTCCCCAGATGGCCTTCGTGAGCTAGCTCCGCTATCTTGTTCCATAACTCTTTAGGGGGTACTAGTCTTTCTCCTCTCATTACCAGATTCTAAACAATGCTTAATTCATGGCATACCGCCCAGAAATCTTTCACCTCCTCATCCAGATTACCAGGTTTAACAGGCCAACCCTGGACAATTTTCTCCTTTACTTGTCTAAGAACTTGATCCTTATTCATGCACTCCTCCCATTCTTTTTTTGAAATACTGGGGACCTTCACTAAACCAACCAAATCCACAACATTTTTGTCAATGCTATGTTCCCCTTCACAGGCCACCTAGAAAGGCTATCAGCAACTAAATTCCTATTGCCAGGTACATACTCAACCTTTTATATCCTTCCATATCAATGAGCCACTTAGCAATGCGAGGAGTGGTACTCTCCCTCCCTTTCGTGGAAAATATGTATACTAGGGGTTTGTGGTCTGTGCAGAGGGTAAAAGGCAAACCCAACAAGCAAAACTTTAAATGGTCAATGGCCCAACAACATGCTAAAACCTCCCGCTCAACAGTGGAGTAGTAACGCTCCGCAACCTTAAGGGTTCTTGAGGCAAATGCTACAATCCTTTCATTCCCATCCACAGTCTGAGATAGAGATGCCCATAAGCCATTACAACTAGCATCTGTAGTGAGAAAGGTCTTTCTGCTAATGTCGAAGTTCCCTAGAAACGGTGCCTCAATAATAGCTTTCTTGGTGACCTCGAAGGAACTCTTGAAATCTGAATCCCATTGGAACGGGACACTCATTTTCAATAAAGCTCTCAAAGGTACTGTAAGGTCAGCAATTTTTTTTACATATTTTGACATGTATTCCACCAAACCAAGGAAAGATTTAAGTTCCTCTTTGTTTACAGAGGGAGGTGCTTCCCTTACAGCTTTTACCAGATCAAACTTGGATCTGACGCCATGTTTCAAAATTGTACGCCTAGATAATCAACCAACTCCACCCCAAATAAACACTTATCTTTCTTGATGGTTAGTCCAGCCTTCTTTAACGCCGAGAGTACCTCTTTCAAAGTGGAGTTATGTTGTTGATCTGAACTTCCATAAATGAGAATGTCATCTTGGAAGCAAAGAACGTCTGGTATCCCTTCAAAGATCTTTTGCATCACCCTTTGAAAAACTGCTGCAGCTGATGCAAGACCAAACGGCATCTTGCGAAACCTATAGGCACCAAATGGTGTCATAAAAGATGTCAAAGATCTAGACTCCGAATGCAACTCAATTTGGTGGTTCGCAGAGGAAAGATCTATGACACTAAAACATTTGGCATCACCTATCATGCTGATCATCTCATTTATACAGGGAAGGGGAACCTGTCCACCCAAATATTGGCGTTGAGATACCTTAAGTCTACACATAGCCACAAACCCCTTCCTCCTGACGTTTGGGTGACGACAATCAGAGCCAACCATAATGAGCTCTCAATAGGTTCAATAATGCCCTGCGACACCAATTTATTCAATTCCTCTTTAAGAGGTTCACGCATTACGTGCGGTATGGGCTTGACCTTATGAACTACAGGAACAGCGTTAGTTTTCACCTTGATTTTATGCTGGAAGTTCCTTAGGTAACCTAGTTCTTCGGAAAAAGCTTCTGGGAATTCCAGACATACCTCTGCACATTTATACCTCTCCTCCACTGACAAAACTGGTTCAGAATTGTTAGGGTCTAGTTTGATTCCCAAATCTTTCTGATGAGCCCCGCCTAATAAGTTAGATCTTTTCTTCATTAAATAAACTTTCCCTACAGTGGTGCGATCCTTGAAAGAAATACTCATGGTTAACATACCCATTAGAGGTATAGGGTCCATATTGTATCCGCCTGGTTCAATATCCGCCTGTTGAATCACATAGTTTTCCCCTTGGAACATTTCTTCAAAGCTATCATAATCAATCAATGTATAAGGTGAGCAAGAATCTGCAAATACCCTTACTTTTACTCCATCTAGTGTGATATTGCACGAAGGATAATTGCACTCCTTCCTTGATTCCCCCCTTCCCCCCTGACCTTCGATTTGGAATACATACTTGCTCTCTCCGTCCCCCACATCATTAATCGAATGTACATTCTTTTTAGCAACGCTGACATTTTTGCATAACCATGCAAAGTGTACCTTCTTGTTACACTTCCTACATAACACATTACGTGCAGGACAAGTAAGGCAATTGGCTACATTGTTACTGTTGCCACAGTGATAACATCGCAATCTCTCCCTTCTATCGTCACTTGTTTTCTTGTTAAGTTGCTCCTTCTATTTTTTTCTTCTCCAAACTCACAGGTGGGTGCACCAGAGCTGGAACGATTCTTTACTACATGTACAGTGTCAGAATTGTTGCTTTACTTCATTTCCCTTATGCATTCCCCTGTATGTTCGACACTCTTAGCAAGTTCCACTCCTTTAAATCCGGATTACCGGTTAGCAACTTTTCTTGAATTTTAGGATTATTAGTACATCTGACTAATCGATCCCTAATGATAGAATCATCCAACGATCCAAATTCACATAAGTTGGCCATTCCTCTTAGCACCACTATGTAGCTAGATACCTTCTCACTTTTTCCTTGTGTTCTGCAAAAAAACGTATGCCTTTCCAAGACTACATTTACTTTTTGCCCAAAGTGCGTTGCCAACTTGTGAAGGGTTGACACATAGACATCTTCTTGAGCTTCTTCTCCCCCAGAATCACTCTCAGAGTCCTCCAAATTCTAGTACACTTTCCTCCCCTGAATACCAATATTATGCAATAAAATATGTTGTTTCCTAAGAGGAGAAAATGTATCCCCACCAATTGCAATTAAATATGAAATAAACAGTTTTTCCCATTCCTTCCAGGGTATGGTTGGTTCCCCGACTAAGGCAGAATGCAAGCATCAAATGTGCTGTGCCTGTCAGCGAGAAAAGCGAGCAGACACGAAAACTACTTCTTCCAGACAATGCTTGTGGCCTGCTCCTTTAATGCAGGAAGCGCAAAACTTAGATCCGCCCAAAAGCAGCGATGCAAGCCTTTATAAAGCTGCGCCTATCAGCGTGACAGGTGTGAAGACAAGGGGAAAGAGACCGTCCCACAGGGACAACGATACGGCCTGCTCCTTTAAGGCGAGCTGTGCCTGTCAGCAAGCTGGAACTCCCACCAGGAAAGACGTGGCAGCCAACGCGGCTCCTCCCGACTCTTCCTGGATAGAACTGAATTCTTCGTGAGCTGGGAACAATGAAGGAGAACAGCGGAGGCCGGACCAGCCACCCACTCAGATAGGGCCATTCATATCGATAATGCGCCGGAGACAGGCATAAGGAGCAATGAAATGCCCACGGGAGCACGAGATGAGACACAAATGGCTAAGTGCGTGTGGTGATTCCCTCACCATAACGTTGTGGCCAAATACATGCAACGACGAGCCGAAAGTCCTTTACGGGGGTGGAGCTGTGCTTGCTGCCCCCACCGCAGCAACCGACTTCGCCAATATTAAAGACAGGTTCTGATAAGTTGGTGACAACTTTATTTAAGAAAGAACATGACAGCTCCACAACACCTCATTGCATCCCGCTTAGTGGTCTTACAACCTGTTGGAATGTTGGAATGTTGGAAAGGATCACAGAAGAGGAGGGGGAATAAAAGGAGGGGACAAGGGGAATGGAAGGGGGAAAAGTTTTACACAATACATAACCCAACTACAACACCCAGCATGTAAAAACAAGGAAAAAAATATTCCTAAAAGTTTACAACAATTTGAAATAGCTCAAAAAGTTAAACAAAACATGATGATGAGCACATTCTCACCACAACCAAAACTTGACACAAAATCAGCAAATTTCTTTGACAGAGATTTCAGATGGATCAACCTTCTGATTTCACCCTTCAATTGAACAACACTTCCATTTTCTAAAGAATCAATGTTTTTTTCTCATGTAACACTCATGTCCATCTGTTAGTCTCTGTTCTTCACACATTTCCACAACATTCTTGTTCACATTACAATCCAGATTTACTAATCTTTCCTTTTCCACACCCTCCAATGATATCTAAGTTCTCAATGACGAGTGCACATTCTCAGAACCATCATGATCATCAAACACCACATTATTCTCTTCAGGAAACTGAACACCTCTGGCCTCCGGGGCTTCTCGGAATGCGGGCTCCGAGCCCGCGGGCTGTCGTAAAGGGAGCGGGGGCGGGGCCCGGCGGGGGAGGGGGAGGGGGTAAAAAAGGCCCGTATTGTCCCGGGGCCTGTGGCGCCTAGTATGCCTGGGGAGGCGCGCACTTCTGGAGGCCCCGCTCCCGCTGATAGCTTACAAGGGAGTGGGGGCGGGGCCGCGTGGCGGTGGGCAGCGCGTAGGCTGATCTCACCTCGGAGCCCGGGAGGCCTTTCCCGGGCTCTGGGAGCGGTGCAACAGAAGACCCCTCTCCTGAGGGGGGCTCGCATATAAGGCAGGACGCGGGCGAGAGCATGGGGCGGGGCCTGGTTACCTTGCAGGACCGGGACCCCGAGTGGGAGGTCATTGGGAGCTGGCAGCATGATAAGGCTGCGGGGGTCTGTTCCTGGGGGAGGGGCCAGCGGGGGATGGAGAGTGGGCACCGCAAGGTGGAACGGAGGGGAGCCCTGGCTTTATGTTGCCAGTTGGGGAGTGGGGTCTGGAGGGAGGCCCCTGTCGGTTTCCCAGCAGGGCAGGGTCAAGGGGCTCTTTTGGGGGGACCTGGATTTAGTGGCATGGGGGAGGAGGAGGGCCACGGGAGGGGGGAGGGCGAAGTAGGTTCTGATGAGGAGTTGCCAGTAGAATTGGAGCCGGCTGGGGGGGGTCAGGCGTGGGAGGGGCTGGATATTTTTACGGCCTGGAATGAAGAGGTGAGGGGTTTGGAGAGGGTGGGCCAGGTAGACGCGTACATGGCGCGGGGTGGGTCTTTTGCGACGGGCGCGCCGTCTTTTGGATAGACCGGGGGGGGTCCCGAGGGGCGGGGGCGTGGGAGGGCCTCTGGGGGAGGAGTTTGCAGGGGGATCGGGTCGCGGACAGGAATCGGCTTCAGCAATGGTGGCTGCCATGTTGGAGTGGAGTGGGGACCAGGATGGGGGGATCTCTCCTCGTCGAGCCGGTAGAGAAGAGGGGGCAGGGGGTAGGGGTATAGAGGGCCATAAGGGGGGTTGTGGACCGCAGGGTAGGTACAGGGGGTAGGTGTAAGGGAACCAGCACATCAGTCCAAACAGTTTTATTGCAGGGCGAGGAGCAGCGCAGCGTACCTGACTCGGCAGGGCTGGGAGCGGCCCATTGGCACCGAGGCGAAGCGAGGGTGGAGCCTCGCGCAGCACACCCGGTAACGGCGGGGAAGCCCGGCGCGGCCAGCAGATGAAGGCCCAGAACGACCTCGCTGGCCCCAACAACCGGCGGGTCACGGTGGACCGCTGCGCCGTCAAGGAAGGACATTGCATGGGGAGGGGCCCTGGGGGAGTACCGGCGTGTACAGTCGGCTCCACCCCAAGGAGGGCGCAGCGGGTCCGGTAGGGCCCACAGGGAAGAGTCGTTGCAGGAATGGCCCAGGTTGGGGTGCCGGTGGAGTTAGATTACGACGAGGAGAGCCTCGAGGAAGGGAAACTTAGGGAGGACGAGGTTGCTGGCAGGGGGGGGCAATCTCACGTCTCGGCTAGTATTTTGCAGGTACCGGCGGTGAAACCGTGGAAGGATCAAGGGCACACAGTAAGGGCTCTGAGGCCATCGGAAATTAAAGGGCCCCTGGCGAGGCGGACTGCAACTGTACGGGCACCCACCTTGGAGCCAGGTAAGGCTGATGGGGTGCAGGAAAGACCCATGATGGTGTCCGTAGGGACAGGGGGGGGAGGAGGGCCGGGGGGAGGTAGAGGGGCGCTTAATGAAAGGGTAATATGTTGTATCACATAGGGGTAGGGACAAAGGACGTTGAGGACACGAAAAGTACAAAAGTTGAGAGCGGTACTAACACGGATAAAGTCACGGGCGAGGGGGAAAAAACAGGAGACAAAAAAGAGGGCCCAGAGAGTAAGGAGTTGAAAACTAAAAAACTCCCTTATATGGGAGTGACGAAACCCCTAGGGGCACACTTAATGTTGACAACAAAAGAGCGCATATGGAAAGGGGAATATGTGGAGATGCTAAAGCTCCTGCATAGAGAAGTAAGGTCGAAGGAGGGATCAAAAGAGGAGGAATACGAGCTGGCTAAGAGGCCAAAGGTACCTCTGACAATAGAAAATTGGACTGCGGCGTTTTTAATTTACGCCAGTGTATATTGTGAGAAGTACCCGGAGCGCTGCGTAGCTTTATTTAAATACATGGACGTGATTAGAAAAGCTCAGATCACGGGAGGTGGATACGCATGGGCACAATATGATGAGGAGTTTAGAGCGCGCATGGCGTGGGACCCAGAGGCCAAATAGGGGGAACTAGACACAGTTCTGTGGCAACACACCATGGGGGTGGCAAAGGGGGGAAAAACCATATTTACGGCCAGCGGCTTACCCTTAGTGTATCAGCCCTTTCAGGGGAGGCCCACCTGGGGAGGGGTGGGGAGCACAGGAAAGACTCAGCCTGGGACAGGAGGGGCGTGCTGGGACTTTAACAAGGGCCTGTGCACACGGGAGTTTTGTAAGTTCCGTCACGATTGTTTCAAATGCGGGGGCCGCCATGCATTGGTCAACTGCTGGGGCGGACAACAACAGGGAGGCCAGCAATGGCACCAGCCAGGAAACAGCGCAACAGGACACCCGCAGCAATTCACAGGCAATAGAGGGGGTAAGGGGCCACAGGGACCTGGGCCCAAAGGCTCGTACACCAGTTAAACTCGAGAAGTTGGAGGAGGGGCTGCGGGGGTATGAGGACCGGAGAGCAGCACAAGTACTGAGGGAGGGGTTAAGATGGGGGTTTCGTTTGGGTTACAGGGGGCCGAGACAGAGACGATGGGCTGACAATCTGAAATCAGTGACAGAACACAGACAATTAGTGCGGGAAAAATTGAACAAAGAAGCGCAGGAAGGGAGAATGGCAGGCCCCTTTGACAATTGGCCAACAGAGAACTTGATTGTCTCGCCAATAGGGGTAGTGCCCAAAAAAGAAGCGGGGCAATACAGATTGATTCAACATTTGTCATGGCCAGAAGGAACTTCGGTCAATGACTCTATTGACGAGGAGGCAGCCTCGGTATCTTATTCATCAGTTGACGTGGCCATGTCACTGGTAGTGACCGTGGGCGCAACTGCACCAATGGCAAAATGTGACATAAAGTCGGCTTTTCGGTTGCTTCCAGGCCATCCGGATGATTGGGATCTTCTGGGTATCCATTTTGAAGGAAAATGGTACGTGGACAAAGCACTGCCGATGTGTTGCTCTATGTCGTGCGCTTTGTTTGAGCGCTTCAGCGCGTTCCTTCAGTGGTTATTCACTCGGCGCACAGGTCACCGTCTGGTGACGCACTATTTGGATGATTTCTTCTTCGTAGGTTCGCCGGGCTCCACGGAATGCCAGGCAGTGCTGGACAACTTCCATGAGCTAACAGAGGAACTTGTGGTGCCTTTGGCACAGGAGAAGACAATGGGACCCAGTACGGCTCTGTCTTTCTTGGGCATAGAAATCGACTCTGCGGCAATGCGGGCTCGCCTGCCGGAAGAGAAAAAAAAGGAACATGTTGGATTTGTTAAAAAGCATGTTGTCAAGGGAAAAAGTCAAAGTTAAAGATATTAAAGTACTGTTGGGACATCTCAACTTCGCATGCAGGGTGGTGCGGACTGGGAGGACTTTTTGTAGGAGACTGGGACGTGCACTGGCGGACACCACTTACCGCACCACCATGTACGCCTTTCGGCTGGAGTGAAAGAGGATTTGAGGATGTGGACTGTGTTTCTGCAGTCATTTAATGGATTGCCATTGGCAAGGGAGGACGACGTCACATTGGACGTGCAGATTTTTTCAGATGCAGCAGGCAGTGAAGGCTTTGGCCTGTTTTGGCAGGGAAAATGGTGCGCGGAACTGTGGCCGCCACTTTGGAAGAATGGGGGCATAAGCATAGCCTTTTTGGAATTTTTTCCTCTAGTGGTAGCAATCACACTTTGGGGGGAGGAGTTGGCTCACAAGAAGGTACTGTTCAGCATAGACAACATGGCAGTGGTCGAAATTGTGAATAGACAGTCCGCAAGGGACGAGCAAAAGCTGAAGTTGTTAAGGGTCTTCGTGTTGGGGTGCCTGAGACATGATATTGCTTTCAGGGCTTTACAAGTACCTGTTGTGGACAATGACATAGCCGATGCTTTGTCTCGTTCACAGTGGGGGAGATTCCGTGGGCTGGCCAAGGAGGCAGACAGGACGCCGACGCCAATGCCCGCTCATTTGTGGTACGTAGGCAACGTAGGATGCTACAATTGGTGGTAGGCTAGTTGTCGGCATCCACTTGGGCATTATACAGATTGGCATGGAGGGACTTCTTGGCATCAGGTGCCCAGCGGCACGTTGAGGTCTGGCGGCGGTCAGAGGATGTAATTCAGTTCATTCTGGATCTCATTGATCGTGGTTTATCTAGGGTGACAATCGCCGGGAAGCTGGCTGGCATAGCTTTCATGGGTAAACTGCTATGGGGTTACCCTCCGACAGCGGGTGAGCTGGGGAGGAGGATACTCGAGGGGTGGGCCAGAGAGAAATCCGGGGGGCGGCATCTCCGGAGACCGCTTTCTTGGCAGACGTTAGCTCGGGTGATTGAAGTTTTACCAGTGGTTTGCAGGGATGATTTCAAATCTTGCCTGTTTTCGACATTAATGGTTTGGATGTTTTTTGGGGCGGTCAGGGTGTCAGAACTACTGGGTAACAAGGACGGTGGGGGGGTGGTATGGCAGGACGTGATGCCGCAGGGGACAGGTTTACAGATTTGGTTGGCTAGATCCAAAACAGACCAGAGGGGAAAGGGCAGATGGGTCAAGTTGGATGCAGCAGTTCCTCAGGAGACATGTCCGCTTCAGTGGGCCCGACGCTGGTTCAGCCTGGCGGGTGGGTCAGGGGGGGGGGCGGTGTTTAAACATGAGAATGGACACAGGGTGACCGACTACCAGCTACGGATGGTGTTGCGGAAGGCCTTGCGACACATTGAGGTTGATGGGACGCTTTTGGGACTCATTCTTTTCGTATCGGAGCGGCTACAGAGGCGTGCAATAGGGGATGGGCCTGGGAGGATATCATGCATTTGGGGCGCTGGTCTTCTGATTGTTTTAGGTGCTACGTTAGACGCGATACGGGAGAGGCGCACACGTCACCCCCCCATTTCTGAGTCTCATTCTAATTTTTTCTCGTTTCAGGTTCTGTGCCCGGCCCTCAAGCGGAAGAATTGACCATTTGGATAGTGGGGCACTCTTTTGTCAAATAGGCGCAAGTACAAGAGCGCAAGAGTTATTTTGGGTCTCACTTGGGTTTCAATGAACGTTTGTTTAAGGTTGTCTGGAGGGGAAAGGGGGGAATGCGCTGGAAGGAGCTGATACCTTGTCTCAACAGCTGGATGGTAGGGGGTAGGTGTCCGGATATTTTATTGGTTCACTTTGGGGAAAATTATTTGTGCAGGGAGAAAGTAGTTGTTTTGATGAGGGCGATGAAGAAAGATTTGGCCTTGATAAAGGAGCAGTGGTCAGGTTGTCATGTGATGTGGACGGAGTTTGTTCCCCGCAGGGTGTGGAAGGGTGCCTTGCACCCGAGCGCCATTGACAAAGCCAGGCGGAAGGTGTTTAGTCGAGTTAGCCATAAGGACATTCGTTTCGAGTCTGTGGAGTTTTTCAGGGATGATGGTGTGCATTTGTCCAGGCTCAGTATGGATTTATACCTCTTGGAGATCAGGGAGGTTTTGTCCAGGTCTTTGAATGTGCAGAGGCAGTCAACATGAGGACACAAGGATTGAGTGCAGTTGGGGGGCAGAAAGGTGGGGAAGATTCTCTCCGCCCACTTTCTGGGTGGCGGGGGTTTTTGCAAGTTTGCCTGGGTTGGCAGAAGTTTTTTGGTTATTGTTGAAGTTGGGTTTATGGTCAGGGAAAGAGTAGGCAGGTTATTTTAAGTTCAGTTAGACAAGTTTGCGGATTTACTGTTGTAGAGAGGCAGGCATAGGATGTTGGTTAATTGAAGTGTATAATTAAAGGGTATAAGTTTACTGCAATGCTTTGTATTGTTATTTAAATGGTAATGTCAGGGTGGGGGCGGGTTCAGGGGATCGTAGGGGCGGGGTCAGGTATTTGGATGTATTAGTGAGGCTTTGAGTTTTGTAAGGCGGTTGCCAGGGATGTTCATTGTGATGTGCACCTGTTTCAATCATCAATCAATCAATCAATCAATCAATCAATCAATCAGGGAATTGTGAGCGCGCTACTCACCCGTGAGGGTTTCACGGCGCTGAGGGGGGGGTCCGCAGATCTGTTTAGCCGAAGAGCCAGGTCTTGAGGGTCTTCCTGAAGGTGTTCAGGGAGGGGCACGTCTGATGTCTGCCGGTAGCTCATTCCAGGTCTTGGCTGCAATGTGAGAGAAGGATCTTCCGCCTGCTCTGGCTCTGTGGATGCGCGGGGTTTTGGCCAGTGCGAGGTTGGAAGATCGGAGGTTTCTTTTGGGTACGTGGAAGTTGATTCTGTCGTTGAGGTATTTGGGTCCGTTGTTGTGTAGGCATTTGTAGGCGTGAGTGAGGATTTTGAAAGTGACTCTTTTCTCCACGGGGAGCCAGTGGAGACTTCGTAGCTGTTGGCTGATGCATTCGTGTCGGGGATGCCGAGGACGAGTCTGGCGGCAGTGTTCTGTATTGTCTGGAGTTTGCGGAGTAGGGACTTGTTGATGCCGGCGTAGAGTGCGTTTCCATAGTCCAGTCTTCTGGTGATGAGTGCGTGGGTGACTGTCTTCCTTGACTCAGGGGGGATCCACTTGAAGGTCTTGCGGAGGATGCGGAGGGTGTTTAAGCAGCTGGAGGTGACGGCATTAACCTGTCGGTTCATGGTGAGTGATGAGTCGAGTATGATGTCGAGGTTCTTGGCGTGATATGAGGGGGTAGGTGGGCTTCCGAGGGCAGTCGGCCACCAGGTGCTGCCCCATGCAGAAGGGGTGGTACCGAGGACGAGGACTTCTGTCTTCTCGGCGTTGAGCTTCAGGCAGCTGTTGGTCATCCAGACTGCGACGTCTTGCATTCCTTTCTGGAAGTTGAGTTTGGCAGTGGTGGGGTCTTTGGTGAGGGAGAGGATGAGCTGGGTGTCGTCGGCGTAGGATACGATGTTGAGGCCGTGTTGTCGGATGATGGCTGCGAGGGGGGCCATGTAGATGTTGAAGAGGGTGGGTCTCAGTGATGAACCCTGTGGGACTCCGCAGGTGATGTTCGTGGGGTGGGAGAGGAAGGGTGGGAGTCTGATCCTTTGGCTTCTTCTGGTGAGTAATGATCGGATCCAGTCCAGGGCTGTTCCTTGTATGCCTGCATCGTGTAGTCTGGCGACTAGTGTGCGGTGGGAGATGGTGTCGAAGGCCGCTGATAGGTTGAGTAGGATGAGGGCTGTGGAGTGGCCTTGGTCCAGGAGGGTGCGGATGTCGTCTGTGGCGGCGAGTAGGGCGGTCTCTGTGCTGTGGTTGCTTTGGAATCCGGATTGGGATGGGTCGAGGACGGCATTCTCTTCAATGAATCGTGTCAGTTTCCTGATGACTGTTTTCTCTCAACTTTGGCTGCGAAGGGGAGGAGCAAGATGGGCCGATAGTTCTTGAGGTCGGTGGGGTCAGCTGTGGGCTTCTTGAGCAGGGGTCTGACTTCTGCGCGCTTCCAGTCGTCTGGGAAGGTGCCTATTTTGAAGGGGCTGTTGATGGTGCATTGTAGTTCGGGTGCGATTGCGGCCGCGGCTCTGTGGTAGATGTGAGGGGGGCAGGGGTCGGTGGGGGCCCCCGAGTGGATGCTATTCATGGTCGAGGCGGTGTCTTCGGCCATGTGACAATGTCCAGTTGGAGATGGTGGGCTGGCTGGTGTTTCTGGGGGGTGGGGGGCCGTCTGTGGTGCCTGGTCGATGAAGTTGTCGTAGAGGTTTTTGATCTTGAGGTGGAAATAGGTTCCAAGCTTGTCGCAGAGGTCTTGGGATGGGGTGATGTCTGTGGCTTCGCTGCGTGGGTTGGTGAATTCTTGAATGACACTTAAAAGTTCCTTGGAGTTGGTGGAGTTGGCCAGGATTTTGTTGTGGATGAAGTTCCTCTTGGTGGCTCTGATCTGGTTGTGGTAGTCCGTCATGGCGTCCTTGTAGGTGGTGTGGTTTTCGGTTGTCTTGGTGTTTCTCCAGTTCTTCTCCAGGCATCTGCAGGTGCTTCTGGCTTCTTGGAGAGCGGTGGTGAACCAGGCGGCTTTCCTGGGGCGTTGTCTGTCGGGGTTGCGTAGCGGGGCGAGCTCGTCTGCGCGGTTGGAGATCCAGGTGTGGAGTTCTCTGGCTGCGTCGTTTGCGTCGTTTGCCCAGGTGTGGTTGTCTCGGGTGAGGGTGGAGTTAAGTTGCTCATCGGTAACCTTGCTCCAGTTCCTTCGAGGTGGGCGTGGGGCTGGTTTGGGTGCCTTGGGTTTGTTGATGGCGAAGTGTACGCAGTGGTGGTCGGTCCATGGCGGCTGCGTTGTGTGGCTGAATTGGACGCTATTTCCTGCCGCGAAGATGGGGTCGAGGGTGTGTCTTGCTCTGTGGGTCGGTGTGTTGACGAGTTGTTTAAGTCCGATGCTGGCGAAGTTGTCACGAAGGATAGTGGAATTGGGGGTCGCTGGGGTTGTCGAGGTGGAAGTTCAGGTCTCCAATGAGTATGTAGTTTGTTGAGGCGATGGCGTGGGGTACGATGAAGTCGGTGATGGTGGTGGGGAAGGGTGTTCGGGGGCCGGGGTCTGTAGATGAGGGTTCCTCGGAGTGTGGCTTTGGGGGTGGTCTGGATCTGGAAGTGCAGGTGTTCGGCGGAGGGGAAGGTTTCGCTGGAGGTGGTGAGGCGGAGGGTGCTTATGTGGGCGATGGCGAGGCCCCCTCCTGGGTGGTTGGGGCGGTCTTTCCTCTGGATCCTGTATCCGTCTGGAACGGCGGTGCTGATGTCGGGGGCGGAGGATGCGTTGGTCCAGGTCTCTGTGAAGAAGGCGATGTCGGGCGAAAGAGAGTCGAGTAGGTTCCAGATTTCCATGGTGTGTTTGTGTACGGAACGTACGTTGAGGAGGATGCATTTTAGGGTGTCGCCGGTGCTGGCGTCAGCTGTGTTGGAGGCCGGGGTGGCGGTGAGGGTCTGGCGGCAGTGGAGGCAGGAGAACTGGCCGTGGGTCATGTTCGGCGAGGCCTGTTGGCATTCTCTAAGTCTTCCAGGGTTGAGTGCGAGGAGGGTGGTGGTGTCGTAGCGATGGGTAGTGGGAGGTCCAGGGTTCCTGGCGCTGGCTGCGGTCGGGTCGCGGCGCCTTTGGCGTGCCGGTGGCGCGACCGCGCAGCGGCCGCCATTAAGTAGGGGAGGTGGAAGGAATTCCGGGGGGGAGGGGCAGCAGGGGCCGCAGGGGCAGCAGCGGCGAAAGACGAAAGGAACAGGCAGGCACGAGAAAATAAAAAAGCGGCCTTTTTCACACAAAATGGTTTTGTCTGGTCTGCTCCCCCCCGCTCCCTCCCAACATGCAGAGTGGCATGACGGTTTGGCTGGCCCGAGACGGCCGGCCAGCCAAACCATCATGTGCACTTAAGGTGCTGCCACCACTCCTCCCCCTGTGACGCGGGGAGCCCAACCCCGCCCAACTGGCTTCAACTGCAAGCTGAATACAAAAACAAAATGATAATAACGGAACGTTATTATCATTACATTTTTTGGATTCCGCTTGCAGTTGAAGCAGTGGGGCGACGCTCCTCCGTCTTAGCGGAGGAGCCTACCCTGCAGAAGATAGTTTTAATTAGAGGTACAACGGAGCGAGCATGAGCAAATAAGTGCGAATTACCTTACAAACTAATGCGAGACATAAGAGAAGCACAAAAGAAAATAAATAGGTCAGAACAGTTAAAACAGTACAGTTAACAAACACAGCAATGGTAAAGAACGATGCGTTAGGCGGATGTTGGGGTCTACACGCTCTTTTATGGGCCAGGTCGCACTTTAGTGATGCTATATGCATGTGGGCCGCCAAAAGTAACATGAAAATGTAGGTTTTATTGGCGTTCTGCAGAGCAAGAGTCCACAGATAAGTGCAAATCGATTAACAGACTAGGACGAGAGTGAGAGGTACAACGGATAACAAAGTGGCCAGACAATAAAGTGGCCACACCAAATGAGAACAAGAAATTAAAATATCAATATCAAAGGACGATGCAACATGTGCCTACAGAATGGGCATATGCATGCTTTTCTGTAGTGAGGTGTGTGTAATCGATGGGCATTAAACAAGGTAGCTATTGAAGCAGACCAGCTATGTTAGTTGTATCGGCCGTGGTGCTCAGGGGAAGGTGATATGGTGTACCAAATGGGATCTGAGCGTATCTGTGATCTACTGTAGCGCCTGAATGAGTAAGGTTGTGATATTCCAATATTATCTCCATTGACACTCCAGGAACCCAGTTGCATGGGCCCTTTTTATGAGTTTCCAGGAGACACTGAAAAACCACTAATTGCCCGGAACAATATCCCCTCAGCCAGTTACAAGTTTCCCAGGGGCCGATTCACAGAACTAATCTGAGATAAAATCCTAAACTTACTACTTTTGGTATTCACAGAAGGCATTTAGTAGTAGTAAAGTTAGGACTCCTAACTTTACTACTACTAAACTGAGATAAAATCCTAAACTTACTACTTTTGGTAGTCACAGAAGGCATTTAGTAGTAGTAAAGTTAGGACTCCTAACTTTACTACTACTAAACTGAGATAAAATCCTAAACCTACTACTTTTGGTATTCACAGAAGGCATTTAGTAGTAGTAAAGTTAGGACTCCTAACTTTACTACTACTAAATGCCTTTGTGAATACCGAAAGTCATAAAGTTAGGATTCTGTCTCAGTTTAGTAGTAGTAAGTTAGGAGTCCTAACTTACTACTACTAAATGCCTTCTGTGAATACCAAAAGTAGTAAGTTTAGGATTTTATCTCAGATTAGTTCTGTGATTCGGCCCCCAGTGTCTCCGGGCCAGAAATGGACCTGGAAGTTACAGGTTTTTCAGTGGCTCTGCACCTGAAATTGCCTGCCCTGTATTAGAGTTGCCACGTGACCAGTTTTCTACTGGCACCACTGGTATTTTGATGTCCCAATCGGTACAAAAATAAGCAAAAATCACCCAAAGCTGTTATTATTAGCCCTTATCTGTATATGCATCAAATATGAACAAACAAAAGTGTTTTGAAGGGCTGCCTTAACGACAGGCCTGGTGACACTGGATCTAGACCTTAGAGAGGAGCTGCAGCGACTGCGAGCAGTTGCTGCGCTTGACCCCTCCCCCACAGCCCCCCAGCCCCTCTCCACAATCATGGTGACTGGAGCAGTAAATCCTCCTCCAGCTCTCTCGTCTATGCTGGTTCTTTTTTGGGGGCTTTTACCGCATACCGCAGCATAGCAAGTTGTTAATGACATCCTTGGTGATTGATATATTGTTATGGATGGCTCTAATTGAGAGCAATCAGTGTGAATGACTGAATTCGAAATCCAGGAATTCACTGCTATGATGTAGTGTCAGTCGGTAACTGAACTTGCAGAGAACATAGGTTCTGGAGGGAAGGGAAGGGACAGAGAGTGGTGAGAGTGGCTGCCAGGAGGCCATGTATTTTTTTTTAAATTTGGGACTGGGTGGAGAGGTAAATGTTATGTATGGTTCTCGTATTACTCCTCTGCCCCTGCATAGCTATTGAAAACAGGGGCAGATGATTTTGGGGGCCATATGTAACTTTAAATCATTTATGGGTAACAAGTGAATTATGGGGATGTTTTTCACCTCAGGGGTTTCTAAGTGACATCATAGGCAACTCAAGCTTTGCTCTTGTCTATTCAGTGTGTTACCAATCTATAATTCTATTCAGTATGGATATCTTCCATAGGAAGCCTCTATCGTTTACACCGGAATCTAAATCTGATGATTCACTGCTATGGCGTAGCAACAGTTGATAACAAAACTCGTTACCCACCAGGGGAGTAGCTAGAAAATTAAAATGCCCCCCCACTTGATCCGTATCTCTAATACCCAGGGGTGAGGGAAGTGAGTAAGCCTTACTCACACTATGGGGCAGATTTACCACTTTATCACGCAGCGCAGTGCAGCAGCCACAAATGCTGCGCTGCGTGAAAAGGAGAGAGGCAGAGAGCGCCAAATTTACTGAAATATGTAACTCTACTCCTTTTCCCTAGTGCCAGTGCTGAAATCAGCTGCGGTGAGCCATGGAAACACCTTTGCGCCATAGTGCAAGGGTGTCTCCGTGAGTCTAGCATGGGTTTTGTACTGGAAGGGTACCCTTCCAGTACAATATACTATGTATAGACTGACTTAAGCCATTTTCCGTCTTTGTATGTGTGTTGTACAGTGCAGCACACGTACAAAGTCGGAAAAGGAAAGAGAAACAAAAGGTTTTCTCCTTCTTTGTGCCTACTTTAAAAGGGTGCAGTTTTCTGATGCTAAACCCTGCCTACTTTATTTAGTAAAATAGGTTTAGTGTCAGAAACCTTGGGTGACTGCATTTGAACGCCCATGCTCCACCCCTGGTACGGCAGCTAGTAGCTAAGTAATGCAAAGCAGCTCTATGCGCTGCTTTGCGTTACTTTCACGTTACTTTCACGTTATGTCCAGCCCTAAATAAGTTTAGCGCTGGAAAGTAAATTGGAAAATAAAGATTTTGCACCGATTTGCATCACTTTTGTGACGCAAACACGGCATAAAATCTTAGTAAATCTCCCCATATATGTGGGCCCTTCATCCCACCTTCTGTCCATCTATCATGCTTCCTTCTTTCCTTCATCATTCGTTCTATCCACCCTTTCATCATCACTCTTCCACCCGTCCTTCAATCCTTCCACTCACACTTCCAGCCATTCATTTATCCCTTCTTTTACATCCATCCATCATTTCACTCTCCATTTATCAATTCACCCATCCATCCACACTTCCATTCATACATCTACCCATTCATCCAGCCTTTCATCCTTCAAGCCAATCTTTCTTTCACCCACCAATGCAATGATGTTTTCCATTACATCCATCAATTCTTTCAACCTTGCATCCATCTTTTCATGCTTTTTGCCCTTCCTACTTCTCACAGTTTCTTTCTTCTTTTCATATGTTCTTCATTTCATTCTTCTTACACAGTCAGTACCGTAGCCAGTGTATTGTGGCCCGCACTGTAAGGAAGTAAATGGGCCCCCGGCTAATATTTGATTGCTAAAATACAGCAATAAACAGGGTTCAGTGTGCCGCTTAAGCCTCTGGGTCCTGGTGCCCCTGCACCTGTTGCACCAATTGAAGCTTTCATCACGTATACTTAAGTCAAATCTGACTTCCCAGAAAGGTTTGAGATTATGATCTTTACTCAATTTCCTTGGCCATGATTGATTTAGGTATAATTTTACTAAACATAAATCATCATCTTTTGAGTAGTCTTCAACCCATTTCTCTTTAACAATAACACCGTTACCACAATCCTGAACATAAGCAACTTGAGAAGAATTCCAGATTTCATCCTCACATTCAATTAACTGCTTAGGCATCCTGGAAAGAAAATCTGCCATATAATTTTTTCTTCCAGGCACAAACTCCATTTTGTAGCTGTAGTCTTGTAATCTACTAGCTAACCTGGCCACTCTTGAAGATGTATTGATGGTACCCTCAGTGGTAAGAATCCTAAGTAATGGCTTATGATCAGAACGTAAAGTGAAATTATTGCCCCAAACAAATGCACGGAAATGATCCACAGCCCACACGCAAGCAAGTGTTTCTTTTTCAATTACTGAGTATTTTTCCTCAGTAGGAGATAAAGATCTGGACGCATAAGCAATGACGTGTTCATCCCCATTGTGATCCAACTGGGATAGTGCAGCACCAAGGCCTTTGATGCTGGCATCCGTAGTGATAACGCTGTGGGCGTCAGGGTTAAAAAGAGGCTACACTAGAAATACAACTAAAGCTGAACACGGACAAGACAGAGGTCTTCATCCTCGGCTCCAACCCTTCAGCCTGGGACGACTCCTGGTGGCCAACGACACTGGGGGCAGCCCCGACACCCACCGACCACGCACACAATCTGGGTGTCATCCTCGACTCAACGCTCTCCATGACCAAGCAAGTCAACGCAGTCTCCTCCTCCTGTTTCAACACCCTCCGCATGCTCCGCAAGATCTACAGGTGGATCCCGACAGATACAAGAAGAACAGTCACCCAGGCCCTCGTCAGTAGCAGACTGGACTATGGAAACGCCCTCTACACGGGAGCCCCGGCCAAGCTCATCAAACGACTGCAACGCATTCAAAACGCCCCTGCACGCCTGATCCTCGACGTACCACGCCACAGCCACATCACCCCCCACCTGAGAAACCTGCACTGGCTCCCCGTCAACAAGAGGATCTCCTTCAAACTCCTCATCCACGCACACAAGGCACTCCACAAGACCGGCCCAGCCTACCTCAACAGACGACTCTTCTTCTACATCCCCAACCGCCAGCTCCGCTCCGCCGACCTCGCCCTCGCCACCGTCCCCCGCATCCGAAGAACAACCACCAGCGGCAGATCCTTCTCCCACCTCGCCGCCAAGACCTGGAACACCCTTCCACTCAGCCTACGACAGACCCAAGACCTGCTGACCTTCAGGAGGCTACTCAAGACCTGGCTGTTCGACCAGTAGCGCCCCCCCCCCTTATTCCCCAGCGCCTTGAGACCCTCGCGGGTAAGTAGTGCGCTCTACAAAATTCTTGATTGATTGATTGATTATGTTGTCAAAATCCTGTTGGCACTCTGGTGACCATTCAAATTTATTTTTATTTTTTAACAACTGTCTGATGTTATATGTTCTAGAGGCAAAATTTGGTATATACTTAGAACAAAATTCCGCAAGACCTATGAAAGACCTAACGTCATCTTTGCAGCTTGGTGCAGGGGCACACTTAATGGAATCAATGAGGTTAGGTTTGGGTTTAATTCCATTACAATCAATGACATGTCCTAAATAGGTGACACTATTGGTGGCAAATGTGCATTTGGAATATTCCACTGTTAACCCCTTATCATCCAAAATGGAAAGTACCTCATGTAAGGTTTTATCATGGTCTACTTTGTCTTTTCCAAATATAAGGATATCATCCTGGAAGAATTTAGTATTTTTTACATTGGTAAATAAATGATACATCAAGCGTTGAAATACCGCAGCGGCGGATGCCAGGCCAAGAGGCATCCTTTTAAATTTGTAACAACCCTGCGGTGTAACAAAAGTGGTAAATTTCCTGCTGTTTTTAAATAATGGAATCGGATGGTAGGCAGCAGATAAATCGATGGTGGAAAACCACTTTGCACCATCCAACAAAGCTAACATTTCGTTAATCTTTGGTAGTGGAAATTGGTCAACAACTATATTTTCGTTTAAATGGCGCAAGTCCACACATAGCCTCAATTTCCCGTTATTGCGTTTGACTACCACTAATGGAGACACCCATTCCGATGCTTCAACGGGTTCAATTATATCAGCCGAGATAAGTCTATCAATTTCTTTGGCCACATCATTTCTTAAAGCAATAGGGATACTTCTAACTTTATGGATTTTAGAAATGGCATTATCCTTAAGCAAAAGTTTGTGCTCAAAACCCTTTAATTTACCAATCTTTTTCTGAAAAACAGACGGAAACTTTTTTAACAGTTTCTCACCAATCTTCGTGCCTTCATCCATAACCAGAACTTGTTCAGCAGAATTCGGGTCTAAAATGATGTGTAGATTTTTCTGGTCTTTCCATCCAAGGACAGATGGACCCTTTTTCGAAATGTACAATTTGCCATACGCATGACGATTCTTAAATTCAAATTTAAACCATCTACAACCCAAAATGTCAATTTTTTCACCTCCATATCCTTCTGGATCAATGTCAGAGGAAAATAGTTTTGAACCAACTTTGCCTGTGAACTGTTTCTTCCAAACCTCTTCATTAATAATAGAATAAGGGGAACCAGAATCAGCGTACAATTTAACATGCACACCACCAATGAGAACCCAACATTCTGGTTTGTTTTCAATCAACAAGCATCCATCAGTAATATTCAAAAATGATTTCTTTTTTAGAGCAACAGAACACTCAGACATCTGTTCATCATTGCTGCTTACCTCATTATCCGAATCAGCCTCTTTTTGGATACATTTGACTGATTTGGTTCTTCTCCTGCAAGATTTAGTGTAATGCCCATATAAGCCACAAGAACTACATTTAACCTTCCTAGGTGGACAAGATTTAGCATAAGCTAAATGTTCAAGACTTCAACATCTGTAAGATTTAGGAGGTTCATTGTTTGGTTTATACTTACTCCATCCATCTGGCTTTGGTTTAACGCTAACATTTTTTTTTTAACTAGACATTATTTTAGCAACAGTGTCGTTAGTAACAACCTCTGTCCTCAAGGCGTTGGCACATCTACTGGATGTTTCAGCCTTGCGGACAATGGCGAGGATGTCATCAAGACACGCATCCCCATTTATCCACAAACGCTCCTGAATGTCTGGATTAAAAGCATGCATAACTACTTGGTCACGAACCAAATCCTCCAATAACCCACCAAATGCACAATCAACAGCTAATTTTTTTAACTCACTTCCCTAGTCGTCTATGGATTCATTTTTAAGTTGTTTCCTATGGAAGAATTTATAGCGAGTTATACCTATGCACACTTTAGGAGCAAAATACCTGTCTAAATTAGCAAGAGCAATCGTGAAAACGTTACTGTCACCACCACCTACAATAGGTTTGTTCATTTGATTGTAGGTCTTAAGACCCTGAAAACCAAGAGAGTGTAGTAAAATGCGTTTTTTGTGTTGAGCAGCCATCTTACCATCAGAGTCTACAGTTTCAATATAGTTCAAAAAATATTCTTTCCATTCAGCCCATTTTAAATTAGGTTCAGAGCCTGAAGACCAAAAATCTTGAGGAGGGCTGAGAGAAAAGGTTTGTTGACTCGTTGTTCACCAGAAAGTGTGTAATAGTAAAACAGCATGAAATAGTGGAATTGTTCAGTGAACACTTAGATTGCACTGTCCAAACTTCACCACTGTTAGTTGAAGTCTTTAAATGCAGAAAGAGAAGAAGAAAAAAAAAAAAAAAATCAGCTTGAGTTAAGCAGGGTGTCCAATCATAAAGATGTCAGGAAGACCAAATATCACTGTAACAAGAGATTTCCACTGGGTGTAGTAGATAACGATATTCCCAGTAATTAACAATGCCGATGAGGCGACTCCGTTAAATAAAGCCGACTTTCTTCCTTTAAAATGGCCACTGCACGTGATGTCACGACGTGCAAGGCTTGCTTAGAGCCTTCCCAAATAAAAATGGCCACCACGCGTAATGACGTGCCACGTTCCTTGGAAGAAACGTCTGACGCAAGGCAGGAGAAGCAGAGGAGCTGACCGCGAGCTGGTGCACGCGTTGCTAGGCAGTTCGTATTTGAACTCGGAGAGTTCTAACGAGATACCGAAAGCCCAGAATCAGGTAAAGTTATTAAAAAAATATGTTAAAAAAATTACGTTGCTCACCGGAACTGTTGTACAGGAGATTTCCGTGAGTTTCAAGCGATCTTCATGAATCTGCTCTCCGTTAGGGTGCCAAGCATCAACACTGCCTGCGCTCAACACATAAATTTCTTCCTCCTCTGCGAGGTCTTTTGAAAATCCCGATCGTCGCCAATTTGTAACGTATGAAGCGGAGGCAATATCTTGAATTAAGCTTTATTCATAAGCAGGCAGGTACGGCAGGTACAAAGCAATACAACCTCTCGGCTCTCCGTTCAGGTCTAACTGCTCTTCCACTTCACCGCACCACGTTCCATATTCTATGGAACGTGGTGAAACAAAAGGAAGAGATAAAGAATGAGATGATGTACAACATAACAAGAAGGTGCCATTGTATGTACTGCAAAGTTACAGATGGGTAAAAAGTGACATCATAGACAACTCGAGCTTTGTTCTATAATTCCATATATTATTCTTCGATGGTGTTGTTACTATTTCTGGGTGAACCAATCATGCCAAGTTAACTTGAATTTCTGGGTGAAACCAGGTTTGACGGGCTCTCTCTTTGTTTTAGGATTCACGGACTTTATGTAACTCCTTGCAAGGCAGCGTCCCCTATTTGTTTCAATGTTATGGAGAGCTGAACTCCTCAGGGCGGTACTCTTTACCACACACAACCATGAAAACTGGTGCTAGGAGTCCACCAGTCTGTCTCTAATGGTATCTGTAATTTAAGTGACTTGTCCTGGGTTGTAATTCATTGGTATTTTTGTCTAGGGAGCAGGAGGCATTTACAACCCTCCCAGCAGCTTAGAGCTTGTTGGTAAAGTATTAAAGGGCAGGTGTTTATTGGTTGGGTCACATAGCAAGACTGTGAGTGCAGTGTATGTGATGAGACTAGAACAAGTCTTTACACTGTTCTGAATGTATAAATAAACCCTAGGCGGTGAACTCCGCTCCGCTCGCGGAGTTTGCGGACTTTTCCGCACTCCGTGTTACGCGGAGATCGCGGAGTTTTTTGCCTCGCTTGCGTTCATCAATGTCAAGTTGGCAACAGTGAGCAAGGAAAATCAACCTCCCGGCGAGATTTTTCCTCGTTTGCGATCGTCAACATCAAGTTGGCGAGCGCGAGCGTGGAAAATCAACCTCCCGGCGAGATTTCTCAATGCGGGGGGGTCAGGTTTCTCATTGCGAGTGGTCACGTATGCTCGCGACCGCTCGCGTTGAGAAACAGCCCGTTCGCGTTGAGAAAGCTGCTGCTCGAGTAAAAATCTACTCGAGCGGCAGAAAAGGAAAGCAGGGACCGCTTGCGCTGGGCATGGTGCCATTCGCGATGATTGCACAGTGCGGACAAGCATCCGGCACTGTGCAATCACCGTGAACTGCATTTTTCTATCATACTCCGCCGCTCGCGGAGCTCCGCGTAGTACGACTGAGTTTTTTTTGCACTTTGCGGTGTTCCGCGTAGTGCAACTCCGCGAACTCCGCCCAGGATTAGTATAAATCCAGCACATGGGAAAGGCGCCACTTTGAAGCACTTGTAGAAATCCTCCCTCATTAATATTCCTAATACCGGATGCATGCTGTGAATGAATATCAAACAAGGGAAGGCAGACCTCCACCTCTACATTGACAAACTTGCATTACGCTGTCTGGCGTTACTTTCCATCAGGGAGGCGTTCCATGAGTGGTGTATGGGCGTTCCTAAACATCCACTCATGGATTTTGACATAAATCCATATTTACAAAGGCTTGTAAACATAGATTTATGACAAAATCCTGTGCCTCCCTGAGGCTGGCGTAACAAGAATTTGTTTTGTTTCAGTTCAGTTCAGTAATTCTGTATTTGTCCGAACAGGCCATAAAAGACAAAGAAAAGTCAACATTGTACAACATACTAGGTAAGATTTCACCTGTGAATGGCAAGTGCGTGCAGAGTTAAAAGTGATTCCCAAATAACTAAACTACTTAACACCAACCAATGACTGTTAGAAATGAGTCTGCTTAAGGTGTTTTTACCAAGGCCCAAAGCCATGATTTGGGACTTGCCGTAATTTGTGGTCAGGTCCAAGTTACTCATGAAGAGCACGAAATGGTTCACAAGCTTACTTAAAGCTTTTGGTGTGCATGCTAGTCAGATCGCGTCATCAGCGTATTACAAGGCGGGTACCTGGGCTCCGGAGATTCAATGGGTTTCAACATATTTTTGTTTATATTTTGCATTCTGCAGCACACATGCAAAGAGGGAACAGCCTCTGTAAAAATTGATTTATTTGTTCAGGGGGATGAAGTCCCACTCAGGCAACAACCACAATCCCTGTCAGGGTGAACCACAAAATTCACTAAATTCACCTGCGCTTAACCCTTTGGTAGCTAGACACAAAAGCAGTCAGGTTTAACATAGAGGCAATGCATAAAGTATTTCTGCAGAAAACAAACACTAATAAAGTGAAACCACAACAAAAGGAAAAATCCCATACCAATTTAGAAAAATTAGGTAAATTGTAACAAATAAAATGATACCAGAATAACAAAATTCCAATCAGTAGAACCGGAGATATGCAATTTCAACATTTTCAGTAGATGTAGCACTTAAAAGCACAAAGCACCACTATTGTTTATGTGGTCCGGCTAGACCAGGGTAAAGTCACAAGTTCAGTCTGACTGCAATAAAGCATGGACCGGATGCAGGGACCAGGTTAGTCCAGCTGAAAGAGTTACTTTCTCAAAGTCTGGCGCAAAGAGTTCGGTTCATAGTGGAGAAGGAAGTGAGGAGCAGGGAGAGCGTCATGGATGGTCGTTGCTGTAGCGAACAGAGCAGGCCCGGCGGCGTGGGCTGCCATCACCATAGCGCAAAGAACCTGCCGGGCATCGTGGTCGGTCAATGTTGGAGCTTCGCGTTGGTGGTCATTGCGGGCTATCATTGCTGTATAGCAAAGCAAAGATCTCATGTTGCTGGTCATTTCTGGTGGTCACTGTAGCATGAAGAGTCTGATTCACAGGAGCTTTGAATTGATGGTTGTCACGGGCAGCAGAGTCTCACCGGGAACGGGCCCTTTCGAGGTCCCTGGAGCCCAAAACATCAGAATTTCACTTTTCTTCTTAGGAGAAGCTCAGCTGATGCCAGCCAAGGGTCCAGGATTTGGGGAGGCACCGCTTGGGGATTGGTAACTCACTCCAGCAGAGGCCAGCAGGGCTGAGGCAGGTCCAGTTGCAGGTGCTGGCAAGTCCAGTAAAGCAGGTCAGCTGGGAGTGGCAGGGAGGCCTCTGGAGCTTGTTGTGTTACTGAAGGTCAGACAGGAGGTGAGCCAGCTGACACTTGAAGTCATTCAGGTTAGCCTGGGATGAAGAGAGCAGGTCCAGTCTTCCTTCTCAAAGAGCAAGGCAGTCCCCAAGCAGCAGGGCAGTTCTCTGGTAGCAGCAGGGCAGTTCTCTGGTGGCAGGGCAGTCTTTTTTCTGTGATGTCCACAGGTCCAGGAGTGTTCTGCAGAGTGTCTCTGGAGGTCAAATATGTATACCGGGTGTCAGCCTTTGCATTGGGGAACTCCATGTCCTACCCCAAATCTTGTTCTGGAAAGTTCTTCCCCTTACCCTGCCAAGGCTCTAAACTGTCTGGGGGTGACAAAAGGCAGGCAGGCCTGGTGTCAGATTTCTTTGTAGGTGCAGACGGAAAAGCCCTTTCAAGTGTGAGTGAGGCTGGGTACAGCTCCTCCCCCAGCCATCCTGCCAGGATGGCCCATCCTGTCCACACCTAAGCCCCCTTTGTGCACTCGCTGATAGGAATACACAAACCCCAAAAGCAGAGCCATTCAGAGTCATGTGACCCAGGACACTGGCAGAAGGCACAAATGGTTGGGACAACAAAAAAATGCCAGCTTCCTAAAAGTGCCATTTTCAGAATTGTGACTTAAAGTCCAACTTTACTATTAAAGAGGATTTTAATTTACAATTCATTTCAGTCTAAACAGCATTCCTCTTCCTGCCCCCAATCCAAAGTTAGTACTCATTAAATGTTATAAGCCAATGGGAGAGATAGACCCTACAGTAATGAAAAACAAATTTAGTAGTTTTTCACTACTGCACTATGATCCTTTAGGGCCTGCTTAGGGGTGACTTATATGTAGTAGAAATGAAGGTTTAGGCCTGACAAAAATGTTTCTTTTGCCTGGTAGAAAAGGCAGTTTAAAATTGCGCTGAGGCTGCAGTAGCAGGCCTGAGACATTTTTTTAAAAGGCCACTTTAGTGGGTAGCACAATGAGTGCTGCAGGCCACTATAAGCATTTTAATTTACAGGCCTTGGATACAGGTAGTGCCATTCACCAAGGACTTCCAAGTAAATTAAATGTGCCAATAAGGTGTAGTCCAATTTTACCATATTTCAAGGCGAGAGCACAAGCACTTTAGAACTGATTAGTAGTGGTAAAGTGTACAGAGTCCTAATACCAACAAAAACGAATTCAGAAAACAGGAGTGGTGAAGGAAAATAGTTTGGGGGAATAACAAGTCAATGGTATTGGGTCCAACAGACTGAAAGGATAATTGTTATGCAGGAAGGTACCGCTTCCTGCACTAAAACTATCCTGACCACAACCCAGACATTTTTTGCACATTGTTGCAAGGGTGCCTGTGCTGGAACTAGGCAACACAAAGCTCACCAGTCCATGGAGAGAGCAGAACTGCGCCATTTCACTGAAAAAAAAACGATTAAATTCTGTACTCTTCAGGTGACGCAACTCAGCGCAGCAACTTTGCGTGCTGCGCTTCGGTGCACCAGTAAATCTGGCCCCACATGGTTTGCATGAGTTGCAGCAAACCATTGACACACTTCCTTGCAAATAACACCAAAGTGAGGAATGCCTCTTTGCCTCACAATATGGCTTGCGATTTGCACAGCATTGCAATGTTAGCAGTGTGAGTTGCAAAGTGATATGCGACTGGATTGCCACCGAATTTATTGCTATTCACCCTCACAATGGCTGCCTCTGCCCACAGATTTCATACATTGAGTCCCAAAAGCGGAAGCAGTGTTCATGGGTGTTACTACTATATCTGCCCCATCACATGCCACTTTGTGTGACCTTCAGCAAATCATTTTATCTTTGCGCTCCTTGGCTCCCTAACTGACAATTGTGAGTACTTAGAAATTGATTAGTGGTGACCTTGTACAAACACGGTCATTCAGTCACTGGGCAAATTCACACTGCAAGGCCATTTACTCTTTCCATTATATTTCATGTACCGTGCAGTCCAACAAAAAGATCCAATTTATCGTTCAGAAAATGGCACAAACGGAAGGAAGGATCTATTTGTAGCTTTACAATCAATATGGACGCAGTTCAAAAACACTTATAAAGCTTTTCAATTTCCCACAATCAATTTAATACATTTTGCGGGCACTTTAAAACTTTTATGCAGAGAAGATGCAGTTCAAAGGCACTCATAAGGAGGCAGTGTTCGGTGTCCTACAATCAATGCTGATTACAGATGAAGGCTCGCGTGTTAATATCGGGTGCTCTGCAATCAAAGTAGTTAAAGTTCTATCCTCTTAACTTTGCCAAGCAGGATGGCTCATTGCCATGCAAATTCTCCTCATCCTTTTGGGCCTTGAGGAAGCGCTGCAACTCTAGTCACTCTGTCAATGCTAAAAAGCGAACAGGGCTCGCGGTCGACTGGAAGTATTGTCCGTCTTTAATGTCATCTGCAGCAAATGCCATGCAAAATAGCTGACAAGCAAGAGTCATCCAACAGGCCCGTGCATATTTTTTTATTTTTTTTAAGTCAGTGGCAGCCGATATCATTTAAAAGGTGGGTTGGGGGGTGGAGGGTGCGCTAGGTGGTGCGGTTGATCACGGGGGGCGTGCTGAGAACTAATAACTAAAAGCTAAACTTACCTCATGATGACAGCTGCCTCGCCTCCCACTGCTTCTCTGCTCTGCTGTTCCCAGCTGTCCCTGGGGCAGCATCACGGACTCACCATCCAATTCCCTCGCTGCTCTAAAGCATGAGAACAGCGTGGGGATTGGCCTGCGTGGGCTGAAAAGACGCTCGCTCAGGCACAGGACGTCTGTGCTGTTTCTCCAACCCTGCTGTACAATACAGCCGGGTTGGAGAAAGCAATGTGTGCATGTCAGTTTGGTCAGCCTGAGACGGCCGGCCAAACTGACATGCGCACTTACAAGTGCAAATACCACTCCTCCTCCCCCCTCCTATGGCCCGGCCCCGCCCCTCCCTGCACAAGCTGGCTTGGAGCCAGCAGCTAAAAAATAAAACAATAGTAAGATATTGTTTTATTTTTCAGCTGCTGGCTCTGAGACATTGAGGAGGAGACACCGCTGTTGGAAGTTCTATATCATATGAACAAGGTTGACAGGGCATCACGCCACATTATAGAGCAAAAATGCAGCTAACATCGTTGCACACAAGGTGATAATTTGGCACGCAGCAGCTAAGTGCTGCGTTCTCCTGCTAGGCCACATACCCACCACCCCTCAAACTCCCAATGGACAGCTGAGAGGAATCCACATATCCAGAGAGAGGTTGCCCTCCCCTCACGTCACTTCCAGGGTGGGGCAGAGGCACCTGATATCCACCTCTTTGACGAGTTTACACTTCAATTTTAATGTATGGTATTCCATTTTCTGCATTGCAGGCGAGGTTAAAGGTAAAGGGTAATCCAAAGGATTTTGGTTTTGGTGCAAAAAGCTACCAGAAGAGCCCTCATGAGGTAACAGGCCAATCCCCTGGGTTGTCTTATGGAAGGACTCTGAGATGCAAGTGACATTGCCCCCGTTATTCCCAGAGGCACATGTAAGACTGAGTCACCCGAGGCTTTGCCTGGTATCACTCCGCACAGTGTGTTGGACTTCATTTTCCTGGAATAAGCGATCCAGATGTGAGTGCAAGACCTAAAGGTTCCACACCTGATGTGTATTACTGATGCTTGTTGACTAATCAGACAGGTAGGCAGCCTAGGTTTTGTCTGGGTCTTTTCATTGCTGGCCTGCCCTTGGTTCACCCATAAGTTAAACATACAACTTAAGGGCCTCATTTACAAGAAACTGACGCATCGGCATCGATGCGTCAGTTTCCTTGCACCTCAGTCAAATACCCTTGTGACACTATGGATGCGCTGTATTTATAATACAGGGCTCCATGCTGCAAGGATTAACTGATGCGTCAGAAATTCTGCCGCATCTGTTGGCACAAAAGTGACGCATTGCTGGAGTTGGTCGCAAAACTGACGCAACTCCAGCAATGCGTCAAAACACATAGGTGAGTCCCATTGTAAAAGCCCTGCGTCAATCCTTACGACTGGAATTAGCAGGCAGAAGGATTTTGGTGCAGTCAAGTCGTAGACTGACGCAGCGAAATGTTTTAAATTTCACTGTGCCACTTCTACGTGGCTTTTTGTGTGGGAACGCCTACCCTGCATACATTATACCTCACGCAGGTATATTGTGACCAAGGGCTCTACAAACTGATGCATTGGACCCAATGTGTCGGTTTGTAGATAAGGAGCAGTGACACACTGATTGCGCCGCAGCTGCGTTAGAAAAAGGTGACGCAGCGGCGGCACAAGGGGCTTGTAAATGATGCCCTAAGTTTCTCTTGGCAAAACTGGTGTGATCTCAGTAATTTTGCTTGTGGCCTTTATTGTGTGCATGTATTCACTTTGTTTTGTGTGTTTCTGGCTGTGTGATATCAGTGCTCTGACATAGGATACATAAAGGAGGTAGGTAATTCACAAAGAGAAAAAATAACGCTGAGCCAGAGCATCAAAGGGAAATATACAATATAAGGGGAACAATCACCTGTGAGCTGAATGAGCCTGAATAGACAAGATCCTGCAAATAACAGACACTAATGGAGGGTGATTGAAGGGTCTGTAAAGAAACCTATTAGGTGAAGAGAAAGTATCACCGCACCTGTCTGATGGGAGACAGGATGCATGAATTGAAAACTGTGGATAAGAGCAGAAACTATTTGCTATAAGGATAGAAGGTGGTTTTGAAGAATTTAAGACGCCTAAATATGTTAACTATTAAGACTTGCAGTAGCAGCGAAAACCAAGAATGCTCTCTTCTATTCCATGCTAGCTTATGCTATTTTAATTGGTCATTTGTAAAGCACCATGTTCAAGCTTACAGAGCATTGCACTCTAGAATATCGCGTACAAGAATATCATGGCAGACTTATATCGTGGACAGAATATAGAGGGGCAAAATATCGAGAGGTAAATGCACAGAGGGAAGTATAGATCTACTATTTTTCACTCCACGCCATGATGTACCATGAAGATACGGGTGTCGTAAAGGTACAGATATGTGGAGTGAGATTTAGAAAATACGTACCTACTTATCTTTTGTTATTTCGTCCCTCGATATTCTGGCTACAATATTTGTGTCCCATGATATTCTATAGTCGATATTCAGGATCCAGATCCTTCCAGAGGACCTTTAGGGGATATGGCGACCCCAGTAAAAGGCTTGGTACACAAACATTGCCTGAAAAATGCAGAACCATCAAGATTTCAATCTGTGAAAGTTAGTCTCTTTCCACCAATTAAGTTGAAGAGAATTCAATAAAGTTGGACAGAGAAGGATTATCTTCCTAGCTGGCACGCTTACATTTATGTACCATTAAGAGAAGTTGAATAGGAGAGCGACCATTTACCACTGGCTTATACTTATGGAACTTTTTTTGACAAAAAGAAAGGATGTCCTAGGTAAAACAAGTGATGCATGATTCATACAATTTTGAAAACAACCCTCTTCTCTTCTAAAAGTTGCTGTAACTCTCTAAGGCCCTTATTATGGGTGCCTTGGTACAGGGGTTATTAATTTTTCACCCTTGGAGTTTATTACACCTGGGGTCCTGTTAATTCTGGGAGTGTGGCATCAGCAAGGATTATGGGTTTTTGGGCAGGCAAAGATGGAGGCCTCATCAGACGCTCCTTAAGAGAACTCCATGCTGGGCCCGAATCTTATCCTATCCTATCGCTGACATACGGCCTGCGTCTGCCATAAACTGCCCGGAAGGCCCTACCCTGAAGTTGACAGGGCCTCGGAGAGCCGTGGGGGGGCCAAAAACCCAGATTGCTGACCTGGCGGTGTAAAGCCGAGTGAGACTTGTTTCGGGCCCTCATGCGAGGTAAGACCGAAATCATGCTGCGGCGTGAATGCAGGACGGTGCCTCCATCACTAGCGAGGTCATACTGTGGGGTGTAAGCAGCTTGGCGGAGGAGGCCACTGGCACTCGGGGCCCAATGCAAAGTCCGAGGAACCCCAACGTGTGGGGACAGCAGCCGCCACCAGGCCCAAAGGTACCTGCGAGGGAGCGCAGCAGTGTTTGAGTGCCACCCCTCCCGAATGTACACAAGAACCCACAGAACCTGTATGCACGAGCTGCTCCCGCCTGCTCTGAGGAAGGCACTTAAAGCGACTTGGGGGCCCACTGCCCTGACAGCCAGCATGCCGGGATTATATGCGGCCCGGAAACACCCCGCATTGACGGGAGGCCACTCATCGGTGTATCAGTGCTCCCCCTGGCACCCCACAGGTGCATTTGAAACATTGAGGTCGCCTGTGGTGCCTCAGAGAACATGATGAAACCCCACACATTCCTAGGGGGCCCTTTCTCCTGATCCTAAGTGGTGCTGTCCACGCAAGGGCCCCAGTTTGTCTTCTGCTTGAGAGCAGACTGCTGCTGAACTCCTCTGGACCTTGCAGGATCTACCCAGACGTGAAGTCTCTGAAGGGGGGCTCCCGCTGGCAGCAGTTGCGAGCTCACAGCACGGTGATACCTACTTGGGCCTTGCTCCCCACAGCATCTCAGCAGGCCCACTCCGGCAGACCTAGTACTACTGACACCCTGCTGCCACCCAAGAGATGGGTTGGGGAGGGCCCACAACGCCTGAGCTGCACTGTGGCAGCGTGGACCGCCATCACAGACCAGCAGAGACCAATCTAGGGTGGTCTCCCCCTTCTCCCTCCCTCACCTGTTCAGAGAGTCCCTTACTCCAGGAGACACAGAGTGCAACGCCTTATGGAACTACGCTGGGGTGTGACTGTACATTCAGCCATGATTGGCTCGCTATGCAACATACTCTCAATGACCTGGGGTCCCGCTGGAGGGCACCAACTGCACAGCTCACCTTCCTGATTGCATCGTTCGCCAGCGGCCTACAGGGGAAGTAGTGGGAACATGGACTTGGGCACACCTCCCGTGTCCTGCCCACCATTCATCAGCTCCCACCACCATGATGGGGAAGCCACGCTCTATCTGAAATCCGACTATGGGCCCCTGCGACCTTGCGCTGACCACTGCCTCCAATGATCAGACCATGGGTGCCCTTAGCACCTAGAAACCACTCTCACTTTCCACTCCGCACAGCTTGAGAAAGTCCTTCGCACCATCTTGGACACTAAAACATTGCTAGAGGCAAGGATAGACGCAGTCTCCTCAGACGTGAATCTCCTGAGAGTGGACCACTGCAAACTGGTGGACTGCGTTGACAATGCAGAATCAGTCTTGACCACCATGAGTCTCACGGCCCGTGATTTACAGGTACAACTGAGTGCCAAGGAGGAGGTATCTTCATTACACAGCAGATCAGAGGATGCTGACGGGTGCTCACGGCACAATAACATCCGATTCCTAGGCTTCCCGGAGTTCTCCGAAGACCCAAGTGCTGAACCCTTCACCAAAAACTAGCTGATGACCACCGTTCTCAACAACAAGTTCCCGAAACTGTTCTCTGTAGAACGGGCACGCCATGTCCCCTGCAGGCCGCCCCCACCTGGAGCACCTCCACGACCACTCATTGCTCGTTTCCTCATTTACCGGGACCCCGACCTCATCCTGCAACGTTTTTGGACAAAGTGTCCCTGGCGGTGTGACAAAATGGGGATTGCAGCATATCCTGATTTTACAGTCAAAGTCTAACATCTCCAGGAATCCTACGTGAAATTTAAACAGCAGTTCTGAGAACTGCAGCTCAAATATGCACTCTTGCTCCCGGCAAAACTCAAAGTGATAGAAGGCGAGACTTCCCATATCTTTTAAACACTTGAGGGCATGTGGACCTGGCTCCATGTGAAGGGTCTGGCTCACACCACCATGGAAAAACCAGCAGTCGATGACTGGGTGGTCCCCCGACCCAGATGCAGAAAACCTAGGAAGGTTAGGACATGTCCCACCCAAGATCCGGCAGCTGCAGAATAGGCACGGGCGGCGTTGGTGGTGGCTTTACAACACAACACGAATCCCTTTGGCATGATCAATCCTCTGACTCTGGTTCAGACACAGGCCCCTCTGGATCCTCGAACACCAGTACTAGACAGGGCCTGCAGCTAACAACAGGATTGGCTGACAACTTGGGCTCACACATCACACTATACCCTGAAAAGAGGGCTGCCTGGGCATGTTGCTTCACTGTAAACTGTGACTTCAGGGGCAGGCACGACATTGTGGGTCACGATCTAAGCCCGGCCAATGGAGAACCTGCACAGCAGAGGACCCATGCCCCACACGCATTCCAAAGAGGACTTGTTTCACTGTTCACACACTTTCCTTTATTATTGGTTTAAGGTTGGGATATTGTTGCCGGGGACATGAGAGTCCGTTGACCGGGAGGGGTTCAGACAATTAAGCTGTTCACTGTTACTATTCATGTTATTCCTTCCAAGGAATTGTATCTAGAATCTGCTGGACATTATCACAGGACGCGACTTGCCTGGAGGGGTACACCTAGCACCAGATGCCATCCACAAAAAGTGCCCAGCCCATGATCCTCAGCCAACCAGACCCACAATGGGACCCGACAATATAATGTCCTTACATGGAATGTGCATGGCATGGCCACACCTGCCAAGCGTTACCACATGTATGCTTATCTCAAATGCCACCACACGCACGTTGCAATGCTACAAGAAACACACCTCACATTAGCAGAGCGCCACAAGGACCGCATTAAGTGGAGGGCAGGTGTACGGCACAAGTACATCAGCAATCGCTCATGGGGTTCTCATCTGGATTGCCCCAGGGGTCCCATATGTAGTGGATACTGAAGGGGGCTTTGTAATAATGGAAGAACACCTTGATGGGACTCTCCTCACACTGGTGGTGGTGTATGCACCCAACACTAATCAATCCAGCTTTCTGGACAGACTCACTCCTCCCCTCTTTCGGGACCCACAGGATTATAGGGTGGAAGTTTCAATTGAGTGCCAGACATCGAAAGTGACTGCTCTGACCCGCCATTGCGCAATGCCACATGCATCCACACGACACAACAGTTTCACAGATGGCTCACATAGCAACGCTTACATGATGCATGGCACCTCGGGCACCCGCTAGATCACGAATTCATGTTCTATTCCCAGTCCACGACCTACATACCAGGTTGGACCTCTTTCTCTGTACCGAACAGTTGGGCACCCAAATAACCCAGTTGGAATATTTAGCACTTACTTTCTCAGACCACTGCCTCCTGCAAGTGACCCTACAATGGGGCAGACCATGTTCCAACATACCCTCCCGGAGGCTACAAATGGAGGCTCTCCATGATGGAAGGATCTGGCTTAATGCATCACCCAGTACTTTGAACTAAATAAGGAGTCAACTCTGTCCCGAGCAATTGAATGGGCTGCACACAAGGTGGCTGTACAGGGTCACTGCATGGCAACCACATGGGGAATACGCAGACACCTGCATGAGGAACTGATGACCCTTGAACAGGAGATGCGTCCTCTAGAGACAGGGGTGGCAAACTGAACTGTAATGATCGAGCAGCTTTGAAAACGGCATAAACGGCGCAATGACGCTGAGACGCATCTGAGGAAGCACAATTGTAAACGACGCCAGACTATGATGCACGCCGAGGGGGATGGCTCAGGGAGGCTGTTGGCTTGGCTGATAAAGGATGACCAGCGGCGGTCCCTGATAAGAGCTATTATGACTGATGCTGACATACTGGGTACAACACAAATAGCCATCAACGTCGCGTTCTGGGATTACTATCAAATTCTGTGTCGCACAGCGGACTCATTGCCTCCGGACCGAACGTGTGGTTACTTACGCTGCAACGGGCTGACCTTGATGAGCCCTTCCGATTGGAAGAACTACGGTCAGCCATAGTCCGAATTGCCCGCAACAAAACACCAGGGGGCATATTTACAATGAATTTGCATAGGACAGCGTCACAAATCATTTTGCTGCGCTGCCCTATGCCAATTCGATAGGACAGGACTGCACCCTATTTACAAGATACAGATGCATTACTGTGCTTTCAGTCAGCGCACATGTTGCAGCCATGCGCCAACACCATCAGCCTTGCACCATGGTGCAAGGGTGTCAGTGTTGTTAGCATGATTGTTTTGTGCTGGAAGGTGCCTCTTCCTGCACAAAAACAATCACAAGAGGTGTTTACCTCTTTTTATGTGTGCTGCACAATGCAGCACATGTGGAAAGAGGAAAAATGAGGAGAAATGTCTTGCGCTGCCTCACCTTACTCCATATCTACAAGGCCATGAAAAGCCATGCAGCATGGCTTTACCTGGCCTTGTAGATATGGCTAAGCCCTGTGCGCCACCAGAACGTCACAAAAAGTGACGGCCCAGCAGCTCACAGGGCTTGTGAATGTGCCCCCAGGTGCCGATGGGCTACCGATTGAGTATTACCATACCTTTTCTGCCATGTTACCTAACATTAACTGGCGATGTACAATGAAGCTAGGGCAACTGGTCACCTTCCGGATTCACTTCGGGAAGCCCTGATCATGGTCTTCTACAAACCTGACAGAGACCCACTAGATGTCCTCTCCTACTGACCATTATCACTACTGAACCTCGATTACAAAATTCTAGGCAGAGTACTGGCAAACAGACTTCTCCCCATGATCGGCACCCTCGTGCACGTGGATCAATCAGGGTTCATTCCCGGGCACAACACCTTCCTCAACATCCAACGTTTACTACGCCTCATCCGGGGCACCCCACGCCCCCACGAGGCTCACGGCCAGGTGGCAGTGTCCCTGGACATCAAAAAAGCGTTTGATACCTTGAGCTGGGACTTCTTACTGCGGACCCTTGAAAACATTGGGTTTGGTCCAGGGTACCTAGGTTGGATCCACACACTGTACAAGAGCCCGACTGCAATATCAAGACAATATCAGACAGCTTCATAATCCAGAGAGGCACCAGACAGGAGTATCTGCTCTCCCTACTGATCTTTGTCCTGGCGATGGACCAGCTGGCCTGCCAGTTGCGCCTCACGTGCTTCAGTGTTGAATCCCAGGCCTACACGCACACCATATCATCTTACTGTGCGCTGATGATGCCCTGGTTTTCCTACGAGAGATGTGAGCCTCCCTCCCAGGATTGATGCGCCTGCTGGACTAATTTGGGGACATTTCGAGGCTTTAAGTGAATTGGTCCAAATCCTGTGTATTACCTCTGACTCCCACCCCTGAGACAGACAGTGTTGCTCCAATGAGCTACTGGCTCCGGTGGCGCTATGAAACATTTAAATACCTAGGGGCTTTTTTATGAGCCCTTGCGTCACATTCACTTTTTGTGACGCTCTAGCAGCGTAAAAAATGCACCAAGTTGCGCTCTATTTACAAAGTGACGCATCTAGGCCGATACGTCACTTTGTAAACCCCTGCGCCAGGTATAATGTATGCAGGGTGGGCGTTTCCCCGCAAAAAGCCTCGTAGAAGTGACGCATTGAAATCTATTGTTGACCACTACCCAAAAAGGCAGGTTTTTCAAAAGTCAAACACACTACTCACAACCTACCTGTGGGCCAAGACGTGATCAGACCATTAGGAACCATGAGTTGCGTCCATCTTTAGAGCTTTGGGAACCAGCTGCTGTACTTTAAATGCAATAAATAGAAATGTAGAATTGGATGGCAGATAAAGACCCATCTCATTCAGCTTGCCCAATTTCTGCTTACCATTTGCTTGCAAGCCCTCCATGGTTCCCAGATTTAAGTTTGGCCATTTAAGACTATTGTTCTCAAATAGGTTACTCCATTGGCAGCCAGTGCAGACATCCGACAGCTGGGGAAGATCTGAGTAAACTTTTATGCACCTTCAAAAGAGCATGAATCATCCACCTTTTGTCTCTCTAGAGGATTGTAGTATGGCATATCGAATCTCAAATATTGACCGAACAAAATATCATTACCACAATATCTTGGGACAAACTATCAAAAGCTAAGTGCACAGAGGGAGGTAATGATTTACTCTTCTTAACTCCACGTGTGTACCTTAAAATACATATATCACCAAGGTATGTGTATGTGGAGTTAGGTATGGAAAATGTATAGAAACTTACCTTTCGACTTACCTTTCCCTCAATATTGTGGTAACAATAGTCTGTCCTTTCGATATTTGGGATTCAATATTCCCGACCTAAACACGCTCGAGAGAATCCCTTTCAGTTTTTAAAAGGACACAAATAAAGACATTAGGCAAAAATTTGGTTCTTTCTCTGTGTCAATTTATTTCTAGTTCAATAGTTGCATGCGTCTGTGCTTGCTGTTACAGGGTCATATATTGGCTGGACGTGGTGGACCAACGTTATGACATTCCACTGTCCCACAACAATGTGTCAGTCTGTTTCTAACGCTATGGTTGGGAACACGCATATTTGGAATTTACTTGTACAGACATGGCGAGAGAGGAATCCGCCAGCATACCTAGATCAGTCACCATATTGGAAAGAGTTGCTACATTAGTTATTATCTCAGAACAGGGCGATTCAATGGCAGGGTGTTTATGTGTGTAGCGAACACACATGTAAGTAGAATGACGCATTCTTATGTCGCTCACATCACATAAAGGTCCTATGTCTTCAGATAACTTGAGACCGTTCTCTGTGCTATCACCAATTTCTGAACTCCCACATCACACCCTTCCACAACAGCGCGCCATAAATTCTCAACGTACCTCCTGTGTGATGCGCCTGCCTCATTCCAATATGGCTACCTTGGGGACTGTTTAATGATGAAGTGTCCTGTCAGACCAGTTCTTCGGAGCCCAAATCTTTACATTATAATATCCGTCATGCCTTCATACTTCTTTCTGTTGCTATAAATCAAAAAGTTAACTGCATAATAGTTTCATATCCTGCCAAGGGAACTTGACTAAAAAAAAGAAAACGCCACACACTTTTTCATTCTCACTTAATTTTTGTATTTCAAGGTCAGTTAAACGGGTACTAGGGTGGAACTGCGAAAAAAATAGTTTTGGATATAAAAGGACACTGGGGATGCTGGTTCTGCCTGTGCAGTCTTTTAGCTCAAGCTTGTTTGTCCGCAAGACATGAGCGAGATTGCTCTCTTCTATGTCCCTATCTTTCTCTTTCAGCTTTAAATCTTCCTTTTTGACCTTTCCCTTCTGACTCATCTCTTGTTCTATGACTTGTCTCTCGTTTGCAAATCTTAGCTCCCATAGATTTAGTTTGTCTCTTTGAAAATCTCTATCCTTTGCAGCCTTCAGCAACTCCATTTCTTGCTCCACCCGTATAAATACTAGCATAGTGCTGTTAATGAGTGCAGGGCACAAGGGGTGGCTCCTCTGCTATGGCGGAGGAGCGTCGCCCCACTGCTGCTACCCATGGGAGGCAACGGTGAAAAATAAAATGATAATAACATTATTTTATTATCATTTTCTTTTTCACCGTTGCCTCTGCTGGGTAGCTGAGTCACAGGGCGGGGCCATCCTGGAGGAGAAGTTGTGCGGACTACTAGGTGTGCATGACGGTTTGGCCGGGCGTCTTAGTATTACTAGTGAGGTATTACTAATGGGGCAAACAGGAAAGCAGCAGATGTACAGAAGGGGTCTGCCTGCCTCTGGCTGAGCTGCAATCAGTTCAGTCTCTATACTGGTTACATGGTTTGCCTCATGCCATCTCCTCAGCTCAGCCACTAACTCTACCTCCTGAAAGCCTGAATATGTTTTTTTAGTCTAGGAAGCATCAGTTTGTCAATTAGGAGTTGCAAATTTTTCTTTGTGTGTCAGGAATGAATGTGTACTCATATTGCTTTAATGGTAATGTTCCCCTGCACATTTTTATCACATAAATATGTATATATACACATGTATTTAACAATCAAATGTGGATGTCATTTTTTATTAATCTGAAGTGCTCTTTAGCCTCAATATGCCTGCTAAGTTTCATGAATCTAACAGGCCTAGAAGCAATTTTATTCAAGGTAAGGCATCTGCACATTTCCTGCATCTCGTAGCAAAGCATTGCCTCGCTTTTATGTTGGCAACGAGAAGCATGATTTTAGGAAATTAATAAAATCAGCAGCGTGTTCATCTATTTGTGCCTTAGTTCCAAGGATGTCATTGATTTTCTCAGTGAGAAGATCCTGTCACCTGCTCATAGATTTTGCTGAAAGTTTCTCTTATGTGATTATGCTCCATAGACTTATATTGAAAGAAAATGGCATAAACGTTGTAAATCATTTTATGAATTTTAGCATTACATGCTCAAACTTGCTTTTTTTGGGTGGGAGCTCTGGTAATTTAAAGTGACAATTGTCTCCTGATTATTTGCTGTGCTATTTACTTTTTTTGCATTAAATATCTGTCAGACTTTTGGCATCCTGCCATGTTGTATTTTATTTTAATAGCACTATTGATAGATAAGAAATGTTTATTGCAACCCAACGGTACTCGTAATATTGACCTCAGAAGGGTGAAAGGCTTAATAAACTTACCAGGATTTGAACCTATAGACAGGAGGCGAAACACTGATTTTTGTGGTAGATACATTAGCCTGCTGAGCCACAAGACCAGGGTATGACTGTATGGATTCTCCAAAGAGTTCAGGATGACATAGCCTGAGACTCATTTCGGAGAGAGTCAGCCCACATCTCCTGTTATTTCACCGCACAGCGCCAACACATAAGATGGAAGCATCTCTCCTATTTTCCTCCAATAGGTGTATTCATAGGCAGTTCTAGTATAGTGCCTAGAAGCAGTTGCACAAAGATAAAGGAGAGGGTGATGCATATGCAAACCTATACATATGCAGCAGCATTGGAAGTAAGGTGCCGCAGGTGCTGCAGAATTCCCAGATTACCTAGGGGGTGTGTGTGTGGGGGGGTCATATAGATACTAATTAAGCTTTCTTTGCATATCTTCAACAGACAGTGAAAAGGATACATTGTATTAATCCAATAAGAGCTGGTTTTACTAAATATTTCTCATTCTTTTATCATGCTGATTTATGTTTACATTTCCCTAGCTGCATATAGATGGCATTTTTTAACTCGAACTTTAGTCACTCTGGCCCATATTTATCAAGGTTTTGCATCATCCTTGCCCCATGCAAGGGGGCGCAAGGGCAACACAAACCCTAAGTGAGATTTGTCAAACCAGGCCTTGCGTGGCCCTGCATGGCTTGATAAACCTAGAGTAACGCAAAGCAGCGCAAATCGCTGCATTGCATTACTCTGCCCCATCGAGCCGTTCCATCAGTAGAGCATGGGTGTTCCCACGCATTCACCCATGGAATTTGGCGCATTCCCAGATTTACCATTAGTGGTAGACCTGGGAATGCGTCAATATGCTACACCTCCCAAGGTGAGGCGTAACGAGGAAAGTGGAAAATGCCTCTCAGCATTGTTTTTGTGGAGGAAACTGTCCCTTCCTGCGCAAAAATAATCCTGCCTACAACGAAAGCACCCTTGCACCATGATGCAAGGGTGCCTGCATTTGCGCTAGGCAGCCAAAAGTTCACCATCGATAGGAAAGGACAGGAATGCACCGTATAATGTTCCTGCCCTTTTCCTTTAACGCAGAGCAAGAGGCAAGGTGCCTTGCTGCGTTGCGCTGCGTGAAAGATTGATAAACCTGCCCCTCTGTGTTCAGGGAAATATGAAAGGTTGAGGTTATGTCAAAGGTTTCCAGAAGTGACTTCTGTACAAATGTAAACACTTGCTAGCTTTCTATCAAACCTTTAACAACGTTGCAAAGTGTATTACTGTCCTCTCCCATTGGAAGTACATTTCCTCTTGAGCAGAGCCAAAAAGAAACAAAGACATTAATTGCATTTTGTAGATGAGCACAAAACGAAAACAAGCATTTGCAATGCAATCGGTCTTGCCTTTGGGACCTTTAAGTGTTTAGCCAGAGCTACTGGCTTTGCTAATGCACAAGTGGGGTTACAGAAAGGTTATGTTTCAACAACAACAAAAAAGTCATGCACTACGAGACTGGCACTGCATTCCAATTTCTGTTAGATACAGTTAATCTAACTCATTAGTGAATGCAGCATTTTCCCACCAATCACTGTTCCAGTAAATGTTCTTAGGGCTCTTTCTATGTTTCACTAACAATGACCCCCGGTGTCAGTCATTTTCAAGAAATCATCTAGGTGCTCCTAACACACATCAGAAATCTTGAGAACATTCGGGGGAAAAGTACTGCAGGCCACATGTTCCCATAGAATTTCAAAATTATGAAAATGTCTCACATAAGCAATCTGAAACCTTAACAACTATGGGGTCGATTCCGATCTCGGTCGGTAGGGCTCCGAATCGGATTCGGCTGTATCGGATCCAAGTCGGAGGCTTTGTTTCCGACCGAGTCGTAGTGAGGTCCGGACGCCCAAGTACGATGCGATTGAGCGCGAAATCGCCGACCGACTCGTTTCCGGGTGCGAACCGCTCCGTCCGACTCGTTCGCACTCGATTCGTACCGCGCAATGGAGACGTTTTACGACCGAGCCAGTACGATGCACGATCCGGACAGCCGGATCGAGTCGGAGCCTCCGACACGAAAAAGCTCTCAGAAGCGGACTTCGGGGGTCCGTGCCGGACCCCCCTTCACCCGTAGCCGTACGGGTCGGACACAGGGGGGACCCATGGGTCCCCCCTATACATGTGTGTACGGTGCGGATGGCACCAACGCGTACCCACTACAGGGGGCCCCCTTGTGCGCAACGTACCCATTGAGTCAATGGGAGCCCATGTACGCGTCGTACGACTGGCTCCCATTGACTTCAATGGGAGTCCGTCCGAACCGAGTCCGGCAGCATACGGCCGCATCGTACTCGCTCGGTCGGACTGCAGGGGTCCGGCTCGGTCGGAAAACAATCCGGATCCGGATCGGTCGGAGAGCTTTCCGACCCAGATCGGAATCGGCCCCTATGTGTAGAGATGCTCAGGTGTACTGGAGAAAAAAGATCCGCCCTGCAACTGTTATAAATAGCATAGTAGGCCTTGGGTATAGAGCACTGCGCGGCATAAAACACGCTGCAGTGAAGAGTATCAGGGCTGAACATACTGCAGTCGAGACAGAGAGAATGGAACACTGCCATAAAGTACAACAGGCACACAGTCCATTGGAGTGAGGTGCATCAAGAGCATTGCACAGTGTAGTGACATTAGGCAAAAGGCATAGTGACTGCACAAAACACACTGCATTTAAGAGCATTGGGATTGAGAACACTGCAGCCAAGCGCATCTGCAAGGAAGCATAATGGTCACACAAAGCAAGCATACTGCAGTGTAAGCATCGGTGCACAGACAGAATATCGAGTTATTTATTTCGACCTACCAGAATATCGAGTTTTAAATATCGTAGGTCAAGAATATCGACATCAAGAATATCGTGGTACAGAATATCGACAGTAAGGTAAGAAATATCATTTTATTTAATATCGAAGACAGTAATATCGTTTGTAAAAATATCGTTGTTAATAATATCAATGTTTATATTAGTGTTCTGTATTTTAATATGTGTGTTAAAAGTATGTTAGGTAATTTTTTGGTATAAGTGTAGTTTATTTTTTTAATGTATGTGTTAAATTTTTAGCAGTAAATATTTTTATGTAAAATAATTTTTGCGTAATTTAGTTCTGTAGCGCGTTGTGGGTTTATAGGGGAATAGGGTGGGAAGTATTTTAATTATAATAAAGTAATTAATAATGTTTATTTATTAGTATTTATAATTAATTTATTATTAATTAATTATTAAATGGTTATTAATTAATATTAATTAATTAATAGACAATCATATAAATTGTGTAATTTGTTTTAGGAGCGGGTTGTGGGTTTATAGGGGAATAGGGTGGGAAGTAATTTAATAATAATAATGTAATTATTAATGTGTATTTATTTGTATTTATAATTAATTTATTAATAATTAATTATTAATTGGTTATTAATTATTATTAATTAAATAATAGGTAATTATATAAATTGTTTAATTTTTTTAGGAGCGGGTTGTGGGTTTATAGGGGAATAGGGTGGGAAGTAATTTAATTATAATAAAGTAATTATTAATAATTATTTATTAGTATTTATAATTAATTTATAATTAATCATCAATTGGTTATTAATTAATATTAATTAAATAATAGATAATTGTATTACTTTTGTTATTTTTATAGGAGCAGGTTGTGGGTTTATAGGGGAGTAGGGTGGGAAGTAATTTAATTTTAATAAAGTAATTATTATTATTTATTTATTATTATTTATAATTAATTTATTATTAATTAATAAAAAAATTGGTTATTAATTAGTATTAATTAATTTATTGATAATTATATTAATTGTGGTTTTTTAATGAGTGGGTTGTGGGTTTATATGGGAATAGGATGGGAAGTAATTTAATTATAAAAAGTAATTATTAATATTTATTTATTAGTATTTATAAATAATTTATAAATAATTAATTATTAATTGGTTATTAATTTTTAATAATTATTTAATTGATAAGTAAGTAAATTGTAACCCTCTGCTATCCAACACTTTCCCTACTGCTGCACTCACTGGAGTGGGAATAGTAATTTTTACCCCTACGCTATCCAACACTTTCCCTACTGTTGCACTCACTGGAGTGGGAATAGTAATTTTTACCCCTCCGCTATCCAACACTTTCCTTACTGTTGCACTCACTGGAGTGGGAATAGTAATTTTTACCTCTACGCTATCCAACACTTTCCCTACTGTTGCACTCAGTGGAGTGGGAATAGTTATTTTTACCCCTACGCTATTCAACACTTTCCCTACTGTTACACTCACTGGAGTGGGAATAGTAATTTTTACCCCTCCGCTATCCAACAATTTCCCTACTGTTGCACTTACTGGAGTGGGAATAGTAATTTTTACCCCTCTGCTATCCAACACTTTCCCTACTGTTGCACTCACTGGAGTGGGAATAGTAATTTGTACCCCTACGCTATCCAACACTTTCCCTACTGTTGCACTCACTGGAGTGGGAATAGTAATTTCTACCCCTCTGCTATCCAAAAGTTTCCCTACTGTTGCACTCACTGGAGTGGGAATAGTAATTTTTACCTCTACGCTATCCAACACTTTCCCTACTGTTGCACTCTTTGGAGTGGCAATAGTAAATTTCACCTCTACTCTATCCAACTCTTTCCCTACTCTTGGACTCTCTGGAGTGGGAATAGTAATTTGTACATCTCCGCTGTCCAATACTTTCCCTACTGTTGCACTCACTGGAGTGGGAATAGTTATTTTTACCCCTACGCTATCCAACACTTTCCCTACTGTTGCACTCTCTGGAGTGGGAATAGTAAGTTTAACCCCTACACTATCCAACACTTTCCCTACTAATTTTTACCCCTACGCTATCCAACACTTTCCCTACTGTTCCACTCACTGGAGTGGGAATAGTAATTTTAACCTTACGCTATCCAACACTTTCCCTCTCTGGAGTGGGAATAGTAATTTTATCCCCTCCGCTATCCAATATTTTCTCTACTGTTTTAGTTAATGTAGTGTAAAATGTATTTTAAAAAGATTAAAAATATTGTAATAATTTAATTAGTTATATATATTTTTTTATTTTAATTTATATTATTGGTGTATGTGTATATATATGTATTTATAATTTTTAATATGTTTTAAAACAATTTATAATTTATTAAAATAATTATTTAAAAATATTATTTAGTAAGTATATATATTATATTTTATAGATATATATGTTTCATTGATTTTTACATTATATGTATTATAATTTTAAACATTTTTTAATATTTTAACTATGTTTATTTTAGTTATATGTATTATTTACTTTATTTTACATTATTTTTTATACATAAAAAAACGATATTTTTAACAACAATATTTTTAACAACGATATTTTTAACAACGATATTTTTTTATCGATATTTTTGTACTTACCATTATGTAGATAGGACTTCGATATTCTGGACATCGATATTGTTGCGTCGATATTTCTGTAGGTCGATATTCTGACTCTCGATATTCTGTCAGTGATCCGTAAGCATCAGGTACAAAGCTCGCTCCAGTGTGCACTGCAGTCAAGTACACCAGACACAATGAACACTGCAGTGAAGTAGATTAGACACAGCGCACACAGCAGCGAAGTACAGAAGTCACACTGCAGTGTAGTAAATCGGTAACAAGTCACAGTGCAGTGAATTAAATCAGACAATGCAGTGTGAACAGATCACAGGGACAGAAACATAGCTGATAAACACAAATCACCGCACCAACAGAAGGCACATTTTCCTAAATCTTCTACAAGGAAATCAAATGAATAGAATCTCAGATTTTTTAATGCTTAAAACAAACAACTGCAAAATAAAAGGCAGCAGAGAGCCACGTGAAAGAGAATAAAGCATTGAACCTCTATTTTGATTTCTAGAAATGCCGCCCATCCTCTTTCCAAAGCTTGAAGGCGCACACCAGCCACCTAGGAAACCCACATCTCAAAATTCCTAGGAGAAGAGACTGGTCACAGGGGCACCCCCACCTTCCTGTAGAGGGCCACGGAGGTCTCTACCTCATTGCTACAGGCCCTCGTGAGCCACAATTTGATTTCCTGGTTAATTTCAGGCCCTTTGTGCCAGTTTTCAGCTATGTCCCGCTTTTCCTGCAGCAATATAAAACTTCTCCGAACTTTTCCAGAGTGATGATGGTTTCACTTTTTTGCATCACATCCCTCCTTGCTGTTGGAGGGGGAGAAGTGGGATGGGAGACACCAAGGGGCCGATTCCGATCTCGGCCGGTAGGGCACCTAACAGTATTCGTCCGGAAAAAAACCCAGCCGAATGCGTGTTTCCCGACCGATTCGTACACCCGTCCGGACGAACAAGTACGATGCATATAACAACCCATTTCCCGAGCGAGCCGTACTCACCCAATCCAGCTCCTGTTCCCCGCCCGAGCCGGATCCGTAAACGCCGAATTGAGTCGCACGGAACCAAATACACAGCACCTTCCGGCCGGACTAGTACGATGCGCGCTCCGTACGCGCCGAACCAGTCGCTACGTCCGGCACGTTTCAGCATCCGGGAGAGCCGCACATAAGCTCCGTTTCGCGCCACAAGACGATCCACGGCTACGAGACGAACAAGCCAGCGACGAGTACGAGTCGAAGACACGAGAAACCCGAACGAGACAACCCAACCATGAATCCCATCGCTCAGGTCCTACCTGTACTCTAAAACTATTACTGGGACCGGTACGGACGCGTACGGCGCAGACGGTAAGTCAAACACCAACAATACAAACAAACAACACGTACCCAAAATATGTCACACACACATAGGGATGCACAAATGACGTACACTAGCAACAGCACAGCCATAGGGGTGGGATGGGCATCACCAATGCTATACACACCCATAGGGGGATGGATGCCTACCACTACCACCACCCCTACTCAGGGGGGGCTGGATGCCTGCCACTACCACCACCCCTACTCAGGGGGGGATGGATGCCTACCACTACCACCACCCCTACCCAGGGGGGGTTGGATGCCTACCACTACCACCACCCCTACTCATGGAGGCCTGGATGCCTGTCACTACTACCATCCCCACCCATAGGGGGATGGATTCCTACCACTACCACCACCCCTACCCAGGGGGGGCTGGATGCCTACCACTACCACCACCCCTACTCATGGGGGCCTGGATGCCTGTCACTACTACCATCCCCACCCATAGGGAGATGGATGCCTACCACTACCACCACCCCTACTCAGGGGGGGCTGGATGCCTACCACTACCACCACCCCTACTCAGGGGGGGCTGGATGCCTACCACTACCACCACTCCTACTCATGGGGGCCTGGATGCCTGTCACTACTACCATCCCCACCCATAGGGGGATGGATGCCTACCACTACCACCACCCCTACTCAGGGGGGCTGGATGCCTGCCACTACCACCACCCCTACTCATGGGGGCCTGGATGCCTGCCACTACCACCACCCCTACTCAGGGGGGCTGGATGCCTGCCACTACCACCACTCCTACTCAGGGGGGCTGGATGCCTACCACTACCACCACCCCTACTCAGGGGGCTGGATGCCTGTCACTACCACCACCCCTACTCATGGGGGCCTGGATGCCTGTCACTACTACCATCCCCACCCATAGGGGGCTGGATGCCTACCACTACCTCCACCCCTACTCATGGGGGCCTGGATGCCTATCACTACTACCATCCCCACCCATAGGGGGATGGATGCCTACCACTACCACCACCCCTACACAGGGGGGGCTGGATGCCTGCCACTACCACCACCCCTACTGAGGGGGGGCTGGATGCCTACCACTACCACCACCCCTACTCAGGGGGGGCTGGATGCCTGTCACTACCACCACCCCTACTCATGGGGGCCTGGATGCCTGTCACTACTACCATCCCCACCCATAGGGGGCTGGATGCCTACCACTACCACCACCCCTACTCATGGGGGTCTGGATGCCTATCACTACTACCATCCCCACCCATAGGGGGATGGATGCCTACCACTACCACCACCCCTACTCAGGGGGGCTGGATGCCTGCCACTACCACCACCCCTACTGAGGGGGGGATGGATGCCTACCACTACCACCACCCCTACTGAGGCGGGGCTGGATGCCTGCCACTACCACCACCCCTACTCAGGGGGGGCTGGATGCCTGCCACTACCACCACCCCTACTCAGGGGGGGCTGGATGCCTGCCACTACCACCACCCCTACTCATGGGGGCCTGGATGCCTGTCACTACTACCATCCCCACCCATAGGGTGCTGGATGCCTACCACTACCACCACCCCTACTCATGGGGGCCTGGATGCCTATCACTACTACCATCCCCACCCATAGGGGGATGGATGCCTACCACTACCACCACCCCTACTCAGGGGGCTGGATGCCTGCCACTACCACCACCCCTACTGAGGGGGGATGGTTGCCTACCACTACCACCACCCCTACTCAGGGGGCTGGATGCCTGCCACTACCACCACCCCTACTCAGGGGGGCTGGATGCCTACCACTACCACCACCCCTACTCAGGGGGCTGGATGCCTGCCACTACCACCACCCCTACTCAGGGGGGCTGGATGCCTACCACTACCACCACCCCTACTCATGGGGGCCTGGATGCCTGTCACTACTACCATCCCCACCCATGGGGGATGGATGTCTACCACTACCACCACCCCTACTCAGGGGGGCTGGATGCCTACCACTACCACCACCCCTACTCAGGGGGGCTGGATGCCTGCCACTACCACCACCCCTACTCATGGGGGCCTGGATGCCTGTCACTACTACCATCCCCACCCATAGGGGGCTGGATGCCTACCACTACCACCACCCCTACTCATGGGGGCCTGGATGCCTATCACTACTACCATCCCCACCCATAGGGGAATGGATGCCTACCACCACCCCTACTCAGGGGGGGCTGGATGCCTGCCACTACCACCACCCCTACTGAGGGGGGATGGATGCCTACCACTACCACCACCCCTACTCAGGGGGGGCTGGATGCCTGCCACTACCACCACCCCTACTCAGGGGGGGCTGGATGCCTGCCAATACAACCACCCCTACTCATGGGGGCCTGGATGCCTATCACTACTACCATCCCCACCCATCGGGGGATGGATGCCTACCACTACCACCACCCCTACTCAGGGGGGCTGGATGCCTGCCACTACCACCACCCCTACTGAGGGGGATGGATGCCTACCACTACCACCACCCCTACTCAGGGGGGCTGGATGCCTGCCACTACCACCACCCCTACTCAGGGGGGCTGGATGCCTGCCAATACCACCACCCCTACTCATGGGGGCCTGGATGCCTATCACTACTACCATCCCCACCCATAGGGGGATGGATGCCTACCACTACCACCACCCCTACTCAGGGGGGGCTGGATGCCTGCCACTACCACCACCCCTACTGAGGGGGGGATGGATGCCTGTCACTACTACCATCCCCACCCATAGGGGGCTGGATGCCTACCACTACCACCACCCCTACTCATGGGGGCCTGGATGCCTATCACTACTACCATCCCCACCCATAGGGGGATGGATGCCTACCACTACCACCACCCCTACTCAGGGGGGCTGGATGCCTGCCACTACCACCACCCCTACTGAGGGGGATGGATGCCTACCACTACCACCACCCCTACTCAGGGGGGCTGGATGCCTGCCACTACAACCACCCCTACTCAGGGGGCTGGATGCCTACCACTACCACCACCCCTACTCAGGGGGCTGGATGCCTGCCACTACCACCACCCCTACTCAGGGGGGCTGGATGCCTACCACTACCACCACCCCTACTCATGGGGGCCTGGATGCCTGTCACTACTACCATCCCCACCCATAGGGGGATGGATGCCTACCACTACCACCACCCCTTCTCAGGGGGGGCTGGATGCCTACCACTACCACCACCCCTACTCAGGGGGGGCTGGATGCCTGCCACTACCACCACCCCTACTCATGGGGGCCTGGATGCCTGCCACTACCACCACCCCATCTCAGGGGGGGCTGGATGCCTGCCACTACCACCACCCCTACTCATAGGACGGGTAATGCATGACACAACCAGCATACTCCCACATAAGGAATGACAGAAAATTACATTCCCCCCCAACACCATGACAAGCGTGTGTAGTCTGTGTCAAATGCCTACAACACTGAACATGACATTGAACATACAATGTGACCCACTATCACATGTGTCACACATAAATGTGTGTGGCCTCCACAATGCAAGCAGACCATGACCACTGTGGCCATGGGGTCGAACACCCCATCATCACAGTGACTAAAAGGTAAGTGTGGGGTCCATAGCTGATGCACCTCTTGAACAGTGTGGCCATGGGGCCTAAAGCCCCATCACCACAGTGACCAAAAGGTAAGTGTGGGGTCCATAGCTGATGCACCTCTTGAACAGTGTGGCCATGGGGCCTAAAGCCCCATCACCACAGTGACCAAAAGGTAAGTGTGGGGTCCATAGCTGATGCACCTCTTGAACAGTGTGGCCATGGGGCCTAAAGCCCCATCACCACAGTGACCAAAAGGTAAATGTGGGGTCCATAGCTGATGCACCTCTTGAACAGTGTGGCCATGGGGCCTAAAGCCCCATCACCACAGTGACCAAAAGGTAAGTGTGGGGTCCATAGCTGATGCACCTTTTGAACAGTGTGGCAATGGGGCCAAAAGCACCATCACCACGGTGATCATAAGGTAAGTGTAGTCATGGTAAAAGCTGCGAAAGCCAAACTGTATGGATGAATCCTGGTCACACAACAACAAACACATCAGTGGCATAGTAGTGCTTGTGTCCCATAGCAACATAGATTGGGCGGGGCAAACAGTGCAGTGTCACAGAAACATCGTTTTGGCCATGTGCATACAAACATCACCCATGGGGGACCACATTGTCAATATTCACAAATAACACAATGACAGAAGTGACCATCATAATGCTGAGCCACATATCTGCACCAATGGACACACAAATGTAGATATCCTGTGGAGACTGTCGATGTCAGGTGAACAAATACCATACCATGGCATCAATGGGACATACAAAACATTATCATTGTGCTGACTGATGACCTAGGAGTCCCAGGGACAGCTGGGGAAAGCCACCAAACAACATACAGACAATGGCACACTACAGAAATGCCAATGCAGTGGTGCAAATGCACAAACACAAACAGTCAGACTCACACTGCATTTCAAACACAACAGGTGATGGGGGGGGTGTGCCAGTGTCCCCAGGCAACCACACAACACATGAGGAGGCATGAACTCCAATCACACAGATGTGTATACAGTGCCATACAAAAGTTACTCATGGATCGGATACCCCTATGTGGGCAATCAGGCATCGTCAGCTGAGAGGGAGGCCAAATTACACATGTCACACAAGCTTGTAGGAACAGCAACTAACACAGCAAGAGACAGACCCACCACAGCACTACCCCCAGGGACCCCACATTGTGCTGACACTAGCCTGCATGACAATCCCACTGTGATGACAAAGGTAGATGTCGTTCACACTGTGAACCACAGCCATGTGTCCTGAGCAACAAACTACCATCACACCTACACAAGCTCCAATCAATCAGCACGGCCTGCCAGCCAAGGCCAATATGGAGGTAGGGGTCTAGCCGTGCAACAACTCACATTTGCACACTCAACACCACACACCCTGATCTCCACCAATGTGCAGCAGTGAAGCTCACATGGACTGGTGACAGTGCACATGCACCCATGACAATCCCAGGGGTGGTGGGGGGAACTAAGGTGCAGATACCCATCACACATGGCCAGTCAATAAGACTCATCAATGTCTGACACACAGCACAGTACACCGTACATGGGCATGATGTGAAATCCACCACAATCAATGGGATCCTGGCCATAGTCACACACCTACGAAGAAGCCAAGGTGACACACAAAGAACACACATACACAACTTCCAACATTGCAGCTCTGACCCTGAGGAGTGGCAGCAGTCACACACACACCGTGTCACAATCACTGAAAGCTACCACAAACTGAAATTCACATGACTTGTGTAAACAACAAGTGCCAAGGGGAATCCTGAATGTGTCCCATCACCGTTTGCCTGACAACAAAGACAACCTGGGATGACAACCTCATGAACATTAGTTTGCCATGCAACCACATCACAGAGAAACCAGGTCCAAGATGCTGGATGAACACAGACCAACTCTGCAAGCAACACAAACAGGAACATCCCTAGGGACACAGCCTGTGTAGGAAAAGGGAAGGGAACACGCACAGACATGCTTACACAACACACAACACGGGCACACGCAATGTCACGGGATTACACACTGCCATGAGGGCACTCCACTCCTGTGGAAGGTCCGCTGTGCCAAACCTTGTCTGTGCATGACTCAAACATGTCAGCAGGACACTCCGTCAGTGAGTCATCAACTACATCACATAGAAGGCTCTGCTCACATCAGCCTGGGTACGGGAGTGTCACGTCAGTCATCTGCATACACCCAAAACACGTGTCAAGCCAGTTGCACTGTATACACAGATGAGTCCTTCAACATTGATGTGCAAAACTGCATGTCCAGTGGAGATGGGCACACAGTCAGGGAAATCATTGAACAGTGGTAAGCCCACCAGATGTGCATCAGTGTAAGACAAAGTTGTTCCTTTACAAATGCAAAACGTACATCCCTGTGTCAAATGCTGAACATTACACCCTCAGACTGCAGCAAAGGATGCCATAGATCCAGAGTAGAACAGGACACATATCCCATGGACCACATGGAGTCCATCACAGCAACACTTCATTTTCCTGATCTGAACACTATAACAACTGCAAATGCAGGATGCTACTCATCTACATCATGTACATCAAAAGAAACACCTCAATTAAACAAAAAGAGGCTTTATTCAGCTAATGTAAAATTAAAAGTTGACGTCCAAAAGAAACTAAGGCCAATGGCCAGTCCAAAATCCATGTCCCAACAGGGTGACAAGTGACAACTGGTCACCCATTGCTTGCCTGCACTGGTACGGACAGGGGACATCCCCCTTGGAGGGGCATACAAGGGGCAGGCCAGGCACCGCAGGGACAGGATCAGGGGATGGCAGAGTGAGGCAGTGAAGGGGTGGTGGGTGCAGGAGTGTCACCGGCAACTGCAGTGGAGGTGTCTGACTCAGGGGGGCCAGCACCACCGTGCTACACAAGTCAGTTGGTGTGGGTGCTGCAACCACTGCAGTGGGCTGGTCTGATGTAGTGGACTGGGTCCCCACTGCAGTGCCCAAGTCAGACGGGGTGGTTGTGGACTCCACTGCAGTGCATAACTCCAAGGGAGTGGAAGGGTGGGCAGATGAGGTGGGCAGGACAGAGGGGGGGACCCGGTCCCCACACCAGTGGCACTAACAGGCAGAGCATCTGGGTTGGGTGTGGAAGAGCAAGTGGCAGGGGGGGGAGGGCCTAAGCAGTCTGGGGATTCGGTATCGGTGTGTGGGGGAACCTGGGGCAGGGTGTGGCGGGGGAACCTGTGCAGTGGTGGACTGTGGGATGGAGGAGAGAGACTGGGCGGTGGAGCTGCGTGGTGGTGGTGGTGGGGTCTTGCTCTTCCTGGTCCGGGGGGACTTCCTAATGGGGTCCTGTGTCTGACTGCGCCTGGGGGAGGGTGTCCGGGGGCGAGGGGCACTCCCCTCTGTGTGGGTGGACTTCCTCTTCCCCCGGTATGCTGGATCAGCAGGATTGGAGGGGAAGAGGCCGAGGTCACACAGGAAGAGCTGCTGTGTATGTGGGGTAGCAGGTGAGGCAAGGGAAGGAGTCTTGGAGGGAGAGGATTTGGGGGACTGCGGAGTGACTGTGGATGCCTGTGTGTGTGTGTGTTCCCCATCCCCTGTGTCTGTGGTATCAGTCCCCTGAGGATGCTTGTGTGCACGTCTTGCCTTTCTCTTGGGTGTGTCTGTGCTGCTCGTGTCTGTGTGTTTGGGTGATTGTGCAGGTGTGCATGTGCTTTGGACAGGTAGGGTGGCAGGAAGTGTGGATGGGGCAGAGGTGGGAGGGGTGAGGGACTGTTGGAGGAGGGACACTGCTGCCGTCAGGGAGGAGTCCATGGACCTATTGCTCCTCTGTAGGGCAGACATACCCGTCGAGATGCCCTCCATGAACGACACCAGCTGTGTCAACAGAGTGGTGTGTGCATGGAGGACAGTCAGCATTGCTGTCTGCCCTACATGGAGCTGCTGAAGGAGGTACACAGACTCCTCACTCAGGGCAGCAGGGGACACAGGGGCAGGGGGTGCGGTGCCTGGCATGAAGGAGACACGCTCCCGAGCACGGGAGCCTCCACGGACCTCAGGAATGGGAGCCAATGGGAGGGCGGTGGTGGTGGTGGCGGGGCCAGACAGACTAGCTTGACTTTGGTGGCTGCTGACACCCGCCTCCACAAGGGAGTCATCCTCCGAGCTGCTGTGGTCCTCAGCTGAGGTGGATGGTGCTGAGGACTCCTCGGTGTGGCTCCCCTCGCCCTCCGTGCCACTGGGTCCCTCTGACCACTCGTCGGACGCTGACCCAGTCTGGCTCCGCTGTTCCTCCTGGTCCGTGGAGCTGTCCCCTCCTGTGGCCGTGGATGTATCTGCAAACAATTAGGGAAACAGACAAACATCAGTCACCTGCACTGAACGCACACACCACAGTAAGTACAGCACATCACAGAGCCAGCCCAGGCATCCTTAGTTGAACATTGCCTAAAGTCCTCACACAGATTTGTGGAAGCCAAATGTCAGTCTGATGGTCAACCATGGGACTCACACCCCTCCTGCCCTTGCACCCATCTGTCTGGTGCCTGTCTGATGGTAAGACCCCAGTGTGGACACATGCACCACCTACACAGTTGTTGGACATTGCAGGGAACACGGTGAAGTATGTGAACATGCACACAACACATCTCTTGCCACTAAGTCAGTGCAGGTGTCCGGATGAAGGGATGGCCAGAGTCTAAATAGAAATGCATGTGATGCATACCAGCACCACACACCATGATGCACCCATGTCCGGATAGTCAATGCCACAATGGGGTGCATGTTGCACATGTCACTCCCCTGCAGGATCACTCTTAGGAAGTTTAATGCCATGACACAGGCATGCGTGCAAAGTCATACATCACTGTCTCCAGTCACATGGGCATGGCAGCCAGCCAACAACAGTCTGCACTGTGTCACAATCCTAGGACATGGGGAATGCAAGTTATGTAACTGACAAGTGCACATGTCCATCCCCCAAAAACCACATCATCAGTACTACTACTTGTCCACGTCATACCAATTGGACATATGGGGGACATGAAACACAACTCTCTGAACATGAGCACCTCACAGTGGGCTGTGAATGAGAAACAGCTGCCTGAAAGTCACAGTCGCATACACCTGTGTGCACAGTCATGTGATCAGACACCTAAAAATCACAGAAGTTTCGTCTATCATGGTCACATCTCCGCTGGCATGCTGAGCCCTAACCGATAAACATACCAGTAGTCCTGACAACGAGGACACAGCACAATGACACAGAGGCAGACACCTGAGGGAACATTTCACTGATCACAACATGCCAGATGGTACACGGGAGTGGGAGTACAGAGTGTATTGTATGCCCTGGAGTAGGCATGACTGTCCAGCTCCACCTGTAAGAGGAATGAGTCCTGGACAGTAGGCATGTGGCTAAGCACGTGTGACACACTTGATACACATACTCCTGAGGCCCAAACATTGTTCCCACCGGCAGCATGGGTGTGTGCCAAATTCCCCAGGGACATGTGGTGATTCAGATCAGCAAGTGGACCACATATCAAAGTTACACCCAGATTACATGTCAGAACTTAGGCATTGTGTAAGCAATTGACCCACACATGAATCCCACAACATAGTCACGGAAACAAATGCTGTCCCCCACCTTGAGCGAAGCTAAATGCAATGACACAGTCCCCAAGTGACACAATTTCCTGACTGTAAGGGCCACACATATGCGTATTAGAGGAGAAGTGGGCATGTCACAAATGAGGGACATGGGTCCTGGACCACATGACTGATGTACTGTGGAAGTTTAACCAGGCCAGAGGAGGGCACATAGCATGTCAGACAAAGTGCACAGTGCAGTCATGGACTCACCCCTCCTTGCTGCTGTCTGGCCTTCAGCTGCCCATCCAGGTCAGGGAAGACCACCGCCAGGATCCGGAGCATGTGGGGGTCAGGGTCCGGTGTCCGCCCCTCCTGCGAGGAGGCGACAGCTTCAGCTGGACCCTTGCGATCCTCCGGGTCCAGTCACGAAGGTTCTGCCACCTCTTCTGGCAGTTGCGGATCCTGCGCCTGTAGACCCCCACGGATCTTACTTCCCGGGCGATGGTCAGCCAGATTTCCTGCTTCTGGTGGGCATCGACCTGTGAGGATGACAAAGTGAAAAAGGCCATTACTACACATGCAACATATCCGTGCATCACACAGTTGGATATACATGTCTCAATCACAGGGGCATATGATGTACATAGGCAGTGCAACAATGGCTATGAACAGTTTGCCAGCAGTCACTACATGGTGTCATTGCATGGGGAGTAAACCTTTTTGGAATGCACTGTTACTGCACTGTACCTGTTCAGTGCATGAAAATACACACTTTGGGGTGTGACAACTACTCAGCGAGCATGCTAGCCAGTGGTGTGCACACTGTAAATCCTGCTAGTCAGACAACATGCACAATTGGTAAGGCAGTGGACAGCACACTCACCTGCTCCCCTGGTTTCCCATACAGCTTGCTGTACTGTGGAAGGAGGCTGTCCAGCAGGGCCTGGTTCTCCTCAAGGCTGAAGGCTGGGGCTCTATCCACAGTACGTGCCATTGCAGTAGCCAGAGGATGCAGAGACAGCAGCAGTGTTGTTGGCAGATGTCGTCCTGGAGCATGTAGTGCAGGCAAGTGAGCTCTCAGGGGAACAGCCAGCATTATATGTGTGCTGCAGAGGCAGATACTGTCCCATGTGTCCAAAGTGATTGGTCCAAGTCGTTTGCATCTTCTGAATCTGACCAATCCATGGAATAGCAGCACTAATACACGCCCACAGCATCCTTCAAATCTTCAAATTCATGACATCCATGATTTTGCAACATTGTTGTTGCTGGCCAACTGAATTCACTGCATCAGACTCGTTGGAGCCACGAAAACGCATCCGTTGCCATGCCAGGCCCCAGCCAATGCGTGCGCACCGATCGGTCCATTGCTGTACAACGCGTATTTCGGGGTACAACGCGTACCCGCACACATCACATGCAATGGGCCGGCCGGGCACACCAATCGGTCCATTGCTGTACAACGCGTACCCGCACACAACACATGCAATGGGCCGGCCGGGCACACCGATCGGTCCATTGCTGTACAACGCGTATTTCGGGGTACAACGCATACCCGCACACTTCACATGCAATGGGCCGGCCGGGCACACCGATCGGTCCATTGCTGTACAATGCGTACCCGCACACAACAGATGCAATGGGCCGGCCGGGCACACCGATCGGTCCATTGCTGTACAACGCGTACCCGCACACAACACATACAATGGGCCGGCCGGGCACACCGATCGGTCCATTGCTGTACAACGCGTACCCGCACACAACACATGCAATGGGCCGGCCGGGCACACCGATCGGTCCATTGCTGTACAACGCGTATTTCGGGGTACAACGCGTACCCGCACACTTCACATGCAATTGGCCGGCCGGGCACACCGATCGGTCCATTGCTGTACAACGCTGCACTCCGCACACAACACATGCAATGGGCCGGCCGGGCACACCGATCGGTCCATTGCTGTACAACGCGTACCTGTACAGGTCAGTCGCATATGTCACCATGTTTGTCACTGGTGAACATATGCCAGCCACATATACCTGCCAGAGACACAGGGGAACACCTACAACACCACACCCACTCCACACTGTTTCCTAAGGCATGTAAGGCTGCATTACCTTTTCTGTGTATGGGGGTTGACATGTGGTTTCTGTGGTGGCACTGGTGGGCATCCACACCCAGGCTGTGCATGTGTTCATGGGGACAGGGTCCTTTGTGTGTTGTGCACATGACCACTGTGATGTGCAACAGTTCATTTCAGAGCATGTGGCATGGTCACATTTCCAGGTTGTGTAGGTGTGTGACATGTCACATACCCCCAGGGTCCCATGGGGGAAGGCATGTACGTAACAGGATGACCCATTGCCACAATAGTGATGTCCCTCCACAGTCTGTGTGCATGTTGTGTTTCCGATGTCTCTGATTCCATGTGCACGATGGGAGACAGTCTCCACAGCAACGTTGTTTGTGTATGGACTTTGATGTTGTGCGTGTGTGTGTCACTGACGTCCATGTCTGTCCTGCGGAGGCAACAGGGGCCACTACCTGTGGGAGTCATGTTTGTTTTTCTGATGTGTACATGATACGCCATGTCATGCCAGTGTCCATGTGGCAAGACAGGGTCCCTGGGAATCTACCTGTCAATGTGCTGTGATGCCTGTGGCGCATCTGTCCAGACATGTCACTGTGGTGTGTGTGTGGAACGTGACAGCAGTAAATGGGTACTGTGATACAGCCTAATGAGTTTCCCATAGCACAACCTGGTACCTGTTGTGCACACATGTTGTACTGAGAACTTAGATGATGGCCATGTAGGTGCGAGTTATGTCCGAACAGAACGGCACACACATCAAGTACTTGTGTCTCGTAATGATGTATCATGTGAAATTGAGTATGGTGAAAGGCACATCTGTGGGGTGACTGACAATCTTTCTTTCTTCATCCTATGCACTGCAGGGCTCCAGCTGTCCATAGACCATTCCCTGACCTGGCAACGATGGTGGAACGTGACAGCATCCGATGGTACCGCTTCACCAGGCAGCTGATTGAGGATTTGGCAGTGCGCTTGGCACCACATCTGCAACCGGGCCGGCCGTACCCTACGGCGCTGACACCCAAGGTGAAGGTAATGGCAGCCCTACACTTCTTTGCCACCGGTACCTTCCAACACACTGTGGCGACTGATGGTGGGATGTCACAGACTATGTTCAGCCGTGTGCTACGCGATGTTTTGGTGGCTATGTTGAGGAACCTGAACCAGTTCATCTATTTCCCCAAACGTCGACAACTCACTGACGTTAAGAGTGACTTTTATGCCCTGGGGAGGATGCCACATGTAATTGGCTCCATTGATGGGACACATGTGGCTTTGGTACCACCACAGGCACATGAGCAGGCCTACCGTAACCGCAAAACACTACCATTCTATCAATGCTGTCAGGGTCTAAATCCCTTTTGCTGTCTGAACCACACAGGAGCAGAATGACGCTAGGTCCCAATACCCTTCTCAGAACCAACCCTGCTAGGTCTTTTAGTATTCCATTGCAGGTAAGTTCTAAGGGGGAAAAGGGGTTGGGGACAGAGAAGAGACTGCTCCAATATTCTGCCTGTTCAGCTACGTCTTCTTCTTCTTACTGGACTGCAACATTAACATGTAAAAACCTTTATTTATTGTGCCTTTTAACTTACTGTTTTTTCTATGGTGTATAAATAACTTATCTTACCAGAATGTTTACTGAAGCTTACTTCTCTTCTACTTCTCATGTATTGTTTGCTAGGTTGTATGAGAAGTCTTCACTCAGATCTCTTTCCTTTTCGTTCTCAGGTACAATCTGCACTTGATCCTGCTATTCCTTAATGTAAGAAAGATAAGGTAAGTATTTATTTCTGTATTCCTAATTTATGTATTATTTGGGTTTCTCTTTCTTTCTATTAACTCACTGTTAAGAGACTGGAGTGGGCCTTGAACTGGGGTTTCTGTAGTAGGATGACTGGTTTTCTGTCTTTAATTAGTTTTTTAAACAATGCTTCAGAACTTAGGTTAAATGTTAAAAGGAAGCGTTCCTTTTATTCAGGCCTTTGGTTTTAATGTTTGCTGGAAGCACTGCCATACGTGAGGAGAACATTACTGGAGTTCTTTAACACATGGCATGAGAAAGAAACATGCCGGGCCTTTGACCCTGACTTCACCTTTTAATTAATTCTCAGAAGAGTGAACAAGTTTCAGTCTAAGAAGACACTGCGTGTTGAAAGGTCACGCCTGCGTCTGACAGATTCTGGAACAGCTGAAAAAGACAGCTGATTCAAAAAGCTTTTTATTTAATCTTCTCAGCTAAGGAAAGCAATTACTGAAAAAAGTATTTCCAGTTTTCAAACGAAGGAAAATATATTCTGACTTGTTTCCTTTTTTCTCTTTAAATAGAAATTTACCTCTGACACAATAACCTTTTCTCACAGAATGTTTTATATTAGCTACAAGTTTAACACTAACCTGATTAGTGAGGGAATGTAGTTCCGACGAAGCTAACCCCGATTTTATCGCAACTACCCTAACTGACTTCCACGACGCTGGGAAAACAGGTGCTCTTCAAATTATTTCTTCAGTGAAGTGCACAGTGGAATGTTGAAGCACACTTCACCTGATGTCATGAAGCCTAAAAGACTAGACTGCTAACAGTGGTGTGCTGTCGCAGTATGTGCATGTTGGCAGCCATCTTGGAGTTCCATCGGTGCCAACAAGCACTCCAGCTTGAGGGATTATCTGACTTTTGGTAAGTTTGTAGGGGGAAAATGGTAGCCAGCATACAGTTAGAAGGAGGAAACCTCCCGTGAGTCCTGACAGTACCCCCTCCCAACGGGGTTTCCTCCGGTCGTGGTTTGGCAGGGAATTTGGCATGAAAGGCTCTAATTAAACGGGGGGCATGGACATTAGTACTCTTTTCCCAGGAACGTTCATCAGGTCCATAACCTTGCCAATCAATGAGGTAGAAAATTTCATTGCGGATGAGTTTTGAATCCAAAATTCGTTTAACTTCGTACTCCGCCTCACCATTAACCATCAGAGGATCAGGAGGGGAAACCCTACGCAACCCCGGTTGAATTGGTTTAAGGAGAGAAACATGAAATACTGGATGAATTTTGGTAGAACCAGGAAGAGATAGTTGATAAGTGACTGGATTTATGACCTTCTCAATTGGATAAGGACCCATAAAACGAGGCTGAAATTTACGGGGACCTTTGAGTCTGAGATTTTTTGTACTCAACCAGACTAAGTCTCCTACATGAAGCTCAGGTTCTTTTTACGTTTTCGGTCAGCGAAGTGTTTGTAACGATCCTTCGCGATCGACAAATTCTGGGTTACTGAGTGATGAATTTTAGTTAACTGTCGGGCAATATCTTGAACAGCAGGAACATTAATATCATCAAAATTAGCATGAGAATTGGGATGTCTGCCTGAGTTTATAAAGAAAGGGAGTGGCCAGTGGATACATTTAGAGCATTATTGTGAGCATACTCCGCAGTCCATAAGTGGTCAGGCCAGTCACCCTCCTCATCTAACAAATAAAGTCTGAGGTGTTGTTCTAGGTCTTGGTTAATGCGTTCAGTCTGACCATCAGTTTCTGGGTGAAAACTGGTGGAATAACGATGGTCAATATTAAGGCCTTTGATGTAAGCCTTCCAAAATCGTGATAGGAACTGAGAGCCCCTGTCTGAAACGAGGACCCTAGGAATCCCATGAAGGCGAATAACATGTTGATTGAAAAGTTGGGACAATTGTTTAGCAGTGGGTGTACCTTTGAAGGGTATATAATGTGCCATCTTACTAAAAGTGTCGACAACTACAAGAATGGTATCATACCCATGGGAAGAAGGTAGATCAACAATCAAATCTAAGGAGACTGTGTGCCAAGGATATGGGGGGTTGGCATGGGTTGTAGGAGACCTTTAGGAGCTTGTCTGTCCGATTTTCCCCGTGCACAAATTTCACAGCCTAACACATATTGACGGACGTCTCGGCACATGTATGGCCACCAGAAACGACGTTTGAGTAATTCTTCGGTTTTCACAACACCTTTGTGGCCAGCCAGAGGGTTGTCGTGACATTCCTGCATTGCCTTCAGCTGAAGCTCCTTGGTGGGTAAATACAGGGTGGTACCTAAATAGGGGAGGCCATTGCGAATGAAACGTTGTGGATCTTCTGTGGCCCAGTTCTCCATTTCAAGGTCGGTCATCAAATTTCGAACGTGATGTTCAAAAGGTTCTAAGGAGATAGTTCCAATGAATTTTCCATCAGGTATGATTTGCTGGTTTTCAATGACTGAAGTTTGATTTTCTGTGTCGAGTCTAGAGAGGACATCAGCCTTTCCATTCTTGGATCCGGGACGAAAAGTGATAACAAAATCAAAGTCCGCGAAGTAAAGAGACCAACGCAGCTGACGTGGTGTGAGAGTTCGAGCAGATCGCAAAAATTTTAGGTTGCGGTGGTCCGTAAACACCGTTACAGTGTGTTTTGCCCCCATTAAGTAATGCCTCCAATCTTTGAAGGCATCTTTGATTGCCAAGAGTTCTTTTTCTGTAATCGTATAGTTGCATTCCGCAGGGTTGAGTTTGCGGGACCGATATGCCACCGGGTGTAACTGTCCCGTGTCCTTGTGCCTCTGAGAAAGTATTCCCCCGATGGCTAGGTCCGATGCGTCTGTCTCCAAATAAAAAGGCTCAGAGGGATCTGCATGAAGCAGCACCGGTGCTGTGGTGAAACTGTCCTTCATCAACTGAAAAGCTTCTTCTGCTTCTTCTGACCATTGGAACGGAACTCCTTTCTTCAGAAGACGAGTCAGCGGAAGTATCTTATTGGAGAATCCATTAATGAATCGTCTGTAAAAATTAGAGAATCCGATAAAGCTTTGAACCTCTTTGATACTGGTAGGAGATTTCCAGTCTGTTATCGCCTTCACTTTTGCTCATCCATTCGAACTCCTGCAGGTGATAACACAAAACCTAGGAATTCTACTGTATCTGTGTTGAAGAGGCATTTCTCCAATTTAACGTATAGAGAGTTCTCTCGTAGACGTTGTAAAACTGCTCTGACCTGGTTGTGATGTTCTTCAACCGTGTTGGAATAAATCAGGATGTCATCTATGTATACTATAGCGCATCGGTCAATGAATTCACTTAAAACATCATTGATAAAGTACTGGAAGGCCGCTGGTGCGTTACAGAGACCATATGGCATCACAAGATACTCATAAAGGCCAAATTTGGTCCTGAACGCAGTCTTCCACTCGTCGCCTTCCCGGAGTCTAATCAAGTGGTACGCTCCTCGTAGGTCTAGGCGAGTGTATATCTTTGCTTCCTTCACTTGATCAATTAGTACTGAAATGAGAGGCAATGGATAACGATTCTTCACAGTTATCCTGTTAATCGCTCTAAAGTCAATACAAGTCCTGAGATCTCCCCCTTTTTCGGCACGAAAAAAGTGGGGAAGAGACAGGGACTGCGACGGTCGGATAAATCCGTTCTCCAGATTCTTAGCTAGGTATTCCTTCAAATGGATGTTTTCCTTCTCCGTTAATGCGTAAACTCTGCTGCATGGTAGATTAGCCCCTGGTTCTAGATCAATTTTGCAGTCATAGGGCCTGTGGGGGGTAACGTCTCTGCCTTTTTCTCATCAAAGACGTCTGCAAAGTCTTGGTATTCATCTGGTATCATGGTAGTTTGGATCGCACATACCGAACCTCCACCTTCACACAATTGGGTGGCAGCGCAGATTACAGAAGAATGTGTCTGGTCGTCGAAACAATTTTTGGTGCAGTAGTCTGAATTTAATTGAATAGTTCGGGCTCCCCAATCAATTAACGGGTTGTGTTCCGTTAGCCATGGTAGACCTAGAATCAGTTGAAATTGGGGGCGTCTATTAAATTAAATTGCAAGGTCTCTTGGTGTCCTTCGACAGTAGTCATGTGTACCAATTCAGTATGACTGGTTATGGGCCCTGAAGTTAAATCCGTACCATCCACCGCTCTGACCTTCTCACTTTTCTCCTTCTTGATAGCTTGTAAACCGATCAGGCTAGCGAATTTGTGGTCGGAGAAATTACCTGTTGCCCCAGAATCTACCATGACGATGATTCCTGTCAAAACCACATCTCTAAACCTTAAGGTCACAGTCATAACCAAATGGGGAGAGGAGACTTGTAGTGTGTTTGCCAATTGGTGATTTGTTGGAGTCGTTTTTCCATTCGCATCCACAGGTCCAACTCCCCTTACCTGTGGTGCCTCTAGTTTTCCTTCTCCTTAGCAGGCAACTTTGGTCTTTTTAAGCAATTCTTGACAAAATGTCCACTTCTTCCACAATATAGGCACAGTTTGTTCAGCCTTCTCTTTTCTTTTTCTTCTTTAGAGAGTGGACCTCTGACTACACCGATTTGCATGGGTTCAATTCCCGAAGAACTCTCTACTGTCCGTGTGGATTCTGTTTTGACACGGTCAAAACGAGGAACACTTGGTCTAAGCTCCTTCCGCCGTTCTCCTTTCCGCTCACTTTGCCGATAATCGATCTCTAAGGTTAAATCCACTAAGGCAGAGATGTCGGTGGGTCGATTAGGGATTTGAGATAGAGCGTCCTTCAATTCCTCTCGCAATCCTCTATAGAATACTGCTGCTCTTTTATCCTCGGGCCAGTTGGTCTCGACCACTAGTTTATTAAATTGGGCTAGGTAAGACACGAGTTCTCGGTTTCCTTGCTTTAATTCCAACAGTTCGTTGTCTGAAGCTTGAGATGCTGTTCTTCTATCAAAAATTCGGAGAAATTCCTTCTTGAAGTCATCTAAACTGTACAAAATTGGGTCATCCTTGGTTACTAGTGGCATGGACCATGAGGCGGCGTCCCCACTAAGGTAGGACAAGATAAACGCCACTCGGGATTGAGCATCGGGGAAGATCGTTGGACGGCACATAAAATGCAGAGAGCATTGGGTCAAAAAAATTTGCGCTTTCTGCGGGTCTCCATTAAATCGCTCTGGAGGGGCAAGAGGAATTACTGGGGATAATGAGTGGATTACTTGTGTGGGGGCAAAGGATGAAGTGCTGATGTTAGGACTCTGGGTTTCAAAGGATGCGGTGCTTGGCCTAGATCCCAAAGCTGGTGTTCCCGTTTTAAAGGTTATTATCTCCTGTCTTAGTATTTTATTTTCCTCTCTGACTGCCTCCAAGTCCCTTTGTATATTACTCAAAATCTCGCCCAAATTTTTTAAATCAAGTCCTTCTGCCATTCTGCTCAGGTGCTTGTACCAACGTGGGCACTTCACTCTGTCAGGGTCTAAATCCCTTTTGCTGTCTGAACCACACAGGAGCAGAATGACGCTAGGTCCCAATACCCTTCTCAGAACCAACCCTGCTAGGTCTTTTAGTATTCCATTGCAGGTAAGTTCTAAGGGGGAAAAGGGGTTGGGGACAGAGAAGAGACTGCTCCAATATTCTGCCTGTTCAGCTACGTCTTCTTCTTCTTACTGGACTGCAACATTAACATGTAAAAACCTTTATTTATTGTGCCTTTTAACTTACTGTTTTTTCTATGGTGTATAAATAACTTATCTTACCAGAATGTTTACTGAAGCTTACTTCTCTTCTACTTCTCATGTATTGTTTGCTAGGTTGTATGAGAAGTCTTCACTCAGATCTCTTTCCTTTTCGTTCTCAGGTACAATCTGCACTTGATCCTGCTATTCCTTAATGTAAGAAAGATAAGGTAAGTATTTATTTCTGTATTCCTAATTTATGTATTATTTGGGTTTCTCTTTCTTTCTATTAACTCACTGTTAAGAGACTGGAGTGGGCCTTGAACTGGGGTTTCTGTAGTAGGATGACTGGTTTTCTGTCTTTAATTAGTTTTTTAAACAATGCTTCAGAACTTAGGTTAAATGTTAAAAGGAAGCGTTCCTTTTATTCAGGCCTTTGGTTTTAATGTTTGCTGGAAGCACTGCCATACGTGAGGAGAACATTACTGGAGTTCTTTAACACATGGCATGAGAAAGAAACATGCCGGGCCTTTGACCCTGACTTCACCTTTTAATTAATTCTCAGAAGAGTGAACAAGTTTCAGTCTAAGAAGACACTGCGTGTTGAAAGGTCACGCCTGCGTCTGACAGATTCTGGAACAGCTGAAAAAGACAGCTGATTCAAAAAGCTTTTTATTTAATCTTCTCAGCTAAGGAAAGCAATTACTGAAAAAAGTATTTCCAGTTTTCAAACGAAGGAAAATATATTCTGACTTGTTTCCTTTTTTCTCTTTAAATAGAAATTTACCTCTGACACAATAACCTTTTCTCACAGAATGTTTTATATTAGCTACAAGTTTAACACTAACCTGATTAGTGAGGGAATGTAGTTCCGACGAAGCTAACCCCGATTTTATCGCAACTACCCTAACTGACTTCCACGACGCTGGGAAAACAGGTGCTCTTCAAATTATTTCTTCAGTGAAGTGCACAGTGGAATGTTGAAGCACACTTCACCTGATGTCATGAAGCCTAAAAGACTAGACTGCTAACAGTGGTGTGCTGTCGCAGTATGTGCATGTTGGCAGCCATCTTGGAGTTCCATCGGTGCCAACAAGCACTCCAGCTTGAGGGATTATCTGACTTTTGGTAAGTTTGTAGGGGGAAAATGGTAGCCAGCATACAGTTAGAAGGAGGAAACCTCCCGTGAGTCCTGACAAATGCGCTGGTGGTATGTCTTGCAGATATGACCATCACACATGTGTGTGCCCGTTTCCCCGGTTCTGCTCACGATGCCTACGTGATGAGGAGTAGTCGCATCCCGAGGATGATGTCACAGATGCCGAACCAGCGTGCCTGGCTTGTCGGTGTGTACTGACTTTGTACCATTGTGTGTGTTCTGCTATGTTGTATTCCGCCCACTTTTTGAACTCAGCTAATGTGCAATTGTCTGTCTGTAGGTGACTCCGGATACCCCAACATGCCGTGGTTGCTGACACCCCTCAGGAACCCTGTGACACCAGCCCAGATGCGCTACAATGAGGCACATGGTCGGACCAGGAGAGTGATCGAGCGGACCTTTGGTCTCCTGAAGAGCCGCTTCCGCTGCCTGGACAAGACAGGAGGGGCCCTCCCATATGCCCCAGCAAAGGTGTGCAAGATTGTCATCGTTTGCTGCATGCTCCACAACCTGGCAGTTCGGAAGGAGTTGCCTCTCATCCTGGATGACGATGACCAACGTCCGCCACCTGTGGAGGATCCTGGCCTGGACCACGATGCCAGTGATGATGATGATGATGGTGGTGATGTCCGCACACAGCTCATCACCAACTTCTTCAGCTGAATGTGAGTATCCAGGGAGATGCAATGTGAATGATGTGAGTTTGCATGATATGTGTGGGTGGTGCCCTGGTGCTGTTTTAGTGTGGCCATGTGCCACTTGACTGGATGCGTGCAGCGATGTGTCCTTACAGGTAGTATATACTCCCCAACAGTGTTGACATGCAAACGTGCTTTTGTGTAGGTATCTTGTGACATGTTTAGGGCATGAGTATTGAGGTTCTGTCCGGTTCTTCAGTGGTTTTGACTGTGTGTCATGTCTGTCCTTCACAGGGTGCTTACAGAGTTGTTTGGTCAACTTGGATCCCCCAACACCATGATTCAGCTTTCAGGGTGGCAGCAGTCGTTTCCCTACAGGTGATGTGCCACACACCTCTGGACTTCATATCTTCTGCACTTGTTGACTGTGTGGCCACTGCCACGTGGGATTAACTTGCATTTGTAGTGGTAACAACATGTTACAAATGTGTAATAAACCAGTGCTTCACTTTGGGATGTGCGTTGTCTGTGGTCACACATCTGACTGACATTTGCTTACTGCACCTGTGGGCTAGTTGACACAGACTCTGAATAGGTGTGGTGTCTGTGCATTCCACTGTATTTCCTGCCAACATCACTGTGGGCGATGAGTCCGATGGCCCTGGTGTCTGTGTTGTGTAGCCCTAGTGGTGTGTCTCCCTCATATGTGTCACGTCACCATGACTCACATGACGGTGTTGTACTTGCTGTAGCAGTTAGCATACACAGTGTAATTTAGCAGAACATCATCACCATAACAGTATCCACATTTGAATAACAACAGTGGCAAGTATGGTGTACTAGTGATTTTATTTACAGAAATGTGTGTGTGTATAGTGCACAGGATGGTGGGTGCTGTACATTGTGATTGTGATCCAAAGTTCCCAGATGAGTTGGAAGTCTTGGTAGCAGAAATGTCCTGAGTGAAGTCCACAGTCATATGATACATTAGTCCAACTTGAACTCCCCATGTCATGTGGGAAAGTAGTGTTGCATTTGACAGGGTGAAACGTTTGCACACAAAGGAGAATTTCCGGAACAGGTGTTGGCTTCCTGGGGGATGTACGTGGCCATCAACCTCTCAGTTTTCCTTCCTCGGACGACCCCTCTTCTTTGGGGGGGGGACCCTCACGTGCAGGCTGCTGCGGTGCAGGGGACTCTCCGCCAGAGTCCTCCTCCCTCCCTGTGGCGGTGTCAGTTGTTGCAGCACCAGATGTTGTGGGCACACAGGGAGGTGTGGCCATGTTGGTGCTAATCTGGTGGAGGCATGTCAATATGTCCCTATGCACCGCTGTGAGTTCTTGCAATGTATCCCACTTGGACTCCATGCCCGACATGTGTGTCTCCACACGGGCCATGTGGGAGTCCAAGCGAGCATGATGGGCAGCCTGCTGCTCTTGTATGTCCTTGAGGATCCCCACTACCTGTCTGACCTCTCCGGTGCTATCCTGGTACGCATCAGCGATGCGTGCCAGTTGTGGGTCATCATGCAGTCCAGACCCCTCTGCAAGCAGCGACCTATGTCTACCACCCCTCCCACCACCCCTGGCGACACGTGCAGGACCTGTGGTGGCACGCACAGGTGACCCGAGGCCCACTTGGGGGTTGTTAGTGGTGTTGTCATCCGTTGCTCCACGGTGGGCCTGGGACCCTGTGCTGTTGTCAGCGGTGGTCCTTGGTCTGTCCGTGTCGGCGGGGGTGGTCTGTATGTTGGCAGTTGTTGGAGGGGTGGGTGCAGGGGGTGCAGATGTTGGTCCAGCTGGTGCTGCATGATGACTCAGACCGGAGGTGCCAGGTAGGTCTTCGCCATCCGAGGTGGGCAGAGGCTGTTCCACACCAGTGAGCTCTGTGTCCCCCGGAGCCTGGGACAGGGACTCCTCCTCGCCTGCTGCTGTGTCCCCATCATCGTCACCTGTATTTGGTAGACACACATTGTATGTAATGTTTCTACAGGCATCAATGGTTCACACACCTGACAGTTGTGACTGTACCTCTGGATGCGGGCATGTACATTGCATTGTCCTAAGTTGTCACAGTAAGAGGTTGATATTGGTGTAGCACATTGTCATGCATACCTGGGGCATTTCACTATGAATGTTGAGGTGTGTGCATGGCCAGCATTGGTTGTATTTGGTGGACATCCGGCCATCCTTCTCCACCTGGCCCAGTTATCCCACCATGAAGCATGCCACCCTTGCAGTGGGTTCAGGTTGACTCTCAGGATGTCATTCAGTGGTGTTGTGCTGTTTGTTGGTGCACAGTTCCCAGCAGGGCCTTGTGCTCCCCACAGCAGTAGCCAGTGTCAGCCATCTTGTAAGTTCTTTTCCACTCCCTGTGATGTGAGCATGGTTCAGAGTGGTGTTGATGGGCCAATTGTGAGGCTGAGCAATATCTGTGACTCCAACTCCCATCATGCTATTGGCTACACCCCCCTTCCCATCATGCCCGTACTTCCTTCCTTTGGACTGTGCTTCCCTGTGGGGTAGTGTGCCTGTGCTGATAGGAAGGCTGACAGTGTTGTCCTTGCGTTTGTTTGGCTACAAGTCCCAGGTGTGTCCCTGTGCTTCACACAGCATTACCCAGGGTGGTGGTTCTTTGTGGGATCTTCATTTGGTATGTGAGGCATTGCATTCTCCCAGGTGGGTTATGTGGAGTTTGTGTTGAGGGTGTGTGTGAGGTCAGCTGCTTGTAACTATGGTCAGTGCTGTGAGTCCTCCTTCCCACCCAGCCAGATATCCCACCATGCTACGTGCTTGCATTGCAGAGAGTGCAAGTTGGCTTTCAGGATGTCAGGCAGTGGTGTTGTGCTGTTTGTTGGTGCACAGTTCCCAGCAGGGCCTTGTGCTCCACACAGCAGTAGCCAGTGTCAGCCATCTTGTAAGTTCTTTTCCACTCCCTGTGATGTGAGCATGGTTCAGAGTGGTGTTGATGGGCCAATTGTGAGGCTGAGCAATATCTGTGACTCCAACTCCCATCATGCTATTGGCTACACCCCCTTCCCAGCATGCCCGTACTTCCTTCCTTTGGACTGTGCTTCCCTGTGGGGTAGTGTGCCTGTGCTGACAGGAAGGCTGACAGTGTTGTCCTTGCGTTTGTTTGGCTACAAGTCCCAGGTGTGTCCCTGTGCTTCACACAGCATTACCCAGGGTGGTGGTTCTTTGTGGGATCTTCATTTGGTATGTGAGGCATTGCATTCTCCCAGGTGGGTTATGTGGAGTTTGTGTTGAGGGGGTGTGTGAGGTGAGCTGCTTGTAACTATGGTCAGTGCTGTGAGTCCTCCTTCCCACCCAGCCAGATATCCCACCATGCAACGTGCTTGCATTGCAGAGAGTGCAAGTTGGCTTTCAGGATGTCAGGCAGTGGTGTTGTGCTGTTTGTTGGTGCACAGTTCCCAGCAGGGCCTTGTGCTCCACACAGCAGTAGCCAGTGTCAGCCATCTCGTAAGTTCTTTTCCACTCCCTGTGATGTGAGCATGGTTCAGAGTGGTGTTGATGGGCCAATTGTGAGGCTGAGCAAAATCTGTGACTCCAACTCCCATCATGCTATTGCCTACACCCCCCTTGCCAGCATGCCCGTACTTCCTTACTTTTGAGTGGACTTCACTGTGTGTGAGTGTGACAGCAATGGCAAGATGGCTGACAGTGGTGTCCTGCTGTTTGTTGGTGCACAGTTCCCAGCAGGGCCTTGTGCACCCCACAGCAGTAGCCAGTGTCAGCCATCTTGTCAGTCCTTATCCACTCCCTGTGATGTGAGCATGGTTCGGAGTGGTGTTGATGGGCCAATTGTGAGGGTGACCAATATCTGTGACTACAACTCCCATCATGCTATTGGCTACACTGACTTCACCAGCATACACAGATTTCCTTCCTTTAAGTGAGCTTCCCTGTGAGGTGGTGTTCTAGTGGTGGCAAAATATCAGGCAGTGTTTGTTGGTTATATTTGTACCACTGCCTTGCTCTATTTGTTGTTGTGTTTGTACATGTCATGACACAGTTACATATCACTATGAGATGGCATGTATTGTGTTAATCTAACTGACATACACATCTTGGGATGATTATCTTTTGGTTGCTGTTGATTTGCTGGGGGTGGATGGTTTGACTGTCCCCTTGAGAGTGATGTGTGTGTATTGGCACACAATATTGTGTATATTAGTTGTGTACTCACCAGGCTCTGGGATGTCTGTTAGTCCATATACGCTCACTGGTGGTAGGATGGCCCGCACCTTCTCCTCCCAGGGCCTGAGGTATACTGGTTTTGCAGGAGGGCCACTGCCGGTGTGCTGGCTCAGGAGGTAATCCTTCTTGAGTAGGTCTCTGACCCTCCTGCGTACATCATACCACCTGTTCTGGATGTCTTCCTTTGTGCGCAAACATGGTGATTGTGCGTTCACCCTGTCGACGATCCTCGCCCACATCTTGGTTTTCTGCGACATGGGGGTCTGTTGGACCAATGTGCCAAACAACTGTGGCTCTACCCTCAGGATCTCGTCTACCATGACTTCCAATTCACTATCTAGGAACTTTGGATTCTTCTTTAGGGGCATGGTGATGGGGGTGGTGGTGATTGATGTGTGTGTGTGTGCAAGTGAGGGTGTGTGAGTGTAGGTTTTGCTGTGTGTGTGTGAGGGTGCTATTTGTTGAGGTGCTAATGGTGTGTGGCTTTTGTGTTGGATGAGCTGTGTGTGTGTCTGTGTTTGCTGTGTGATGGTGTTGTGTGCTGGCAGGTCAGTGGAATTTGCAAAGGATCATGGTAGGGATTTGTGGGCTTTATGTAGGTGGAGTTGGGGGTGTGTCCTTGTTCCATTTTTTTCTCCCCCTGTATTTATTGGCTTTGTCATTGCTTGTTTGGCCCTTTTTTTTGTATTTTTCATTAGTGATTATTGTGCATGTAGGAGTTGTTCTTCTGACCGAGTAGGACGTTGCAGTTGTCTCGTGCGCGCCTGTCCGAGTCGTTCCCGCTGTGTTTCAGCTCCGTTTCATATGCGGCGTAAGCGTCGTTCGCGGGTTATTGTGTTTGTTCGGCTGGCTTTTGTATGCGTGTCGGTCGTACGGCTTGGGCTCCGTGCGAGCCGGTCTGATTTTGCACCCATTGCATCGTACTGCGCGGGTCGGGGTTCGCGGGTACGTTTCGTTCGGGTTGTTTCCTGGTGCGTGTCGGTTGGTACGATTCGCGTGGTTTCCCGGCCGGATAGCTTGTTTCCGGCCGGGTCGGTCGTTCGCCTTGAATTCCGTGCGAGTCGGTCGTGATTTCCAAGCATTTCATCGTACTTCCCAGGTCGGGCAACTCCGGTACGTGTCGGTCGGACTATAATCCCGTACCGAGTCGGTCGGTATTTTTTCCGGCCCGAATCGGAATCGGCCCCCATGTAGTGAAGAGCGGGGGAGGAGGGTCTTAAAGTTCCAGTCTTCATCACATGCCAGCTCAATGACAGAAGACACGTACTTTTACAGGCGCGGCCTTCCGAAGCGGCGCCATGCCAAAAGAAGGGGTGAAGTGGGAGGGAAGGAACCAACATTTACTTTGGGACAATATGCAACTAGAATACAATAATATACATAGACATTCAATTACACATTACACAACAAGCAAACCGCAACATAGGGCCCTCAGAAAAGGCATTTAGTAATTGTGTTTAGGGGTGTGTCTTACACAGCAAGACATTTTTAACTAAAGGGACCAGTCAGTGGAAGTAACAGAACAGGTCTCTTCCCAGTCACTCAATCACAGGCACTATCCGGAAAGCCGCAGTATTCAACTATTATTGGTTGACTTTGGCACGTGGTGTGAAAGTATTCACCAGTTCAGCACTTGCGCCAGAGGCCACTTTTTACTACATTTGCCGAGCAGTGCATGTTTCATACAGTTCAGTGCCTTAACCACTCATTCAAATGCATCCATCACGGCGTGCGCTGTGAGCCCCTCGCAGTGTCTCAGGCTTCATGCTATGGCTGCTTTCCAGATGTATAAAGCTGTGACAGTTTAGTCCAGAGAAGCCTAAAATAATTGCTTTTTCTTTGAAAAAAAGCTTTCCAGCGCAAGTTTCAGCGGCTTTGCAGGCCTCTGATACCACCAGTTTTGCATTAAAATAACAGCAATTTGAGCCAGGCTATTAAGTGCAACGTAGGCATTGTGATATATTCAGGTTCGGCTGCTGTGGAGGCATGCTCGGGGCATTCTCAACGTCAAGCTGGAGGTCGGAGTGCGGCGGGGCCTCTCACCAGCGCCATCTTGCTAGCAGCGCATTATATTGTAAATGGTGAATCAGCACTAGCGGCAGTAAATGGAGGCTCCTCTCCAGGACAGAACTTCCCGTGCCCTAAGCCCTGAAAGCTTCTGCCCTTCCTCCCTACCACAAACTGCCTCCTTGACTGACCTCGCTGGCTCATCACTGCTCCAGTCAAAGAGAAATGCCACCACAGTGAAATTTTCCTTGGAGAAGGGGCGCGACCGCTCGCCTACACAAAGAACCCGAGACGGATGTAGAGGGCGGACCATGGATTTATGTCTACTCATTTATTGAGGCGGTGTTTATAGAGAGCTGCCCAAACAGGAGGAGGGGCCATCACACGCTGTACAGTGTGATGGCCAACCAAAATGTTCTCTGAGTGAAATCAGCGGAAAGAGAGCTAAGCTCACATAGGAGGGACTTACAGAAATGCACCAATAAGAAGCCAGCATTTCTAAATGCACATGAAACAACCAATAGCAATTGGTGGGTGTGCCAGAGCCCATAGAAGAGGATACAACAGGTTGAGGCTCGACCTAAACAACAAAGAGCAAAACAAACTAGTACCTATTTGCTGCTATTGGTTAGGAAAGTATATTGTTTAACAAGAAGCACGGTTACACAGTATCAGCCTACACAACATTTACTAGTTTCACCAATTTTTATCATAAATGGAACAATATTTAATAGTATAATATCAATAGTAGGTACAAAATTTCATAATCAAATGAATATACATTTATAACAGCTCCCTAATATGTGATTTTGTAGAGTTTGTAGGTGATGGATGGACTCCATGGGTTGATAGAGGACAGGCTGGCTTCAGCTCTTCACAGAATTGTTGGAAATTGTGAAGCATTGAGATTCTTACCAAATCTGCTTCTCCTACAGAATACTTCAAGCAGTGAAAGCAATTAAGCCCTGGCTTCTTACCAAGTAGGAGCCTGAGACTGTTGTCAATAGATGTTCATAGTAGCGTCCTAATTCAGAGCAGTTGTTCCTGTTACAAATGCATCAGTCTTAAACAAGTACACACATCTTAATTTAAATTTAAATACATCAGCTACATAGAATACATAAAAATATATTTTAAAAATGCTCCTGACAAAACAACCTTTAGGGATGTGCAAATGCTTCATTCCAGTCACAGGACCACACATCCTGAGTTCTTCAATCACAGAATAACTAACATTTCCCATACCTCATTTACAATCACCGGGTTCAGGCTAATCTGCCAAGACAAGGGCCCATAGTTTATATATTTGTTTCGTATTTCTGGAATGCTAAGCAAATAAATCTTCTGTCTATTTAACCCTCTTCACTTTCTTAAACAAATCCAAAAACAAGGGATGAGCTTTGACCTCCATCTCTGCAAGAGAACTGCTGTTTCAGTGTTGGTGACTCGACCCCTACATGCCTTTTTGATGTAGAAAGTTCTCTCTATTTACGACCAGGCACTACCATAACATAATTGGACCATATTTTACTCCTGCATTTAGGAATATGTGCTCTGCTGAATGCAAGATTTTCAAACATATCATGGAGGATTTCACCCACACTGTTCTGTTTAATTGCTTTACAGGATTCCCTCATTTGAAAAGCCTAAAAACTCAGTAACACAGGGATGTTTCAAATCTTGTTATGATATTAGTGAGTTGACACCAAAGGCCGGCACTTGCAAAAAGATTTCCAGTACCACTGTATGTGATACAGGAACATGTGTGTCTGTTTTTGTGTGTCAACATGTGTGTAGATATGTGTCTACATGTCTGTGTGTGTGCCTTTGTGCCTAGTCATATGATGGCAATATTTTGTCATAGAGACGTCAACCTTGAGCCTATTATTTATGACCTTCACTGGACATTTCGAAACTGTTGATTGGCACATGGTGGTATTCCTGTGATATACAATAGCCTCGCATGTAGCATAGAAGCTTTGTGAGTGGAAAGCATCCATACTGTACAGTGGGAATGTCTAGCAACTGACGGGCTTCACCCGGGAACATCGGACATTCTTGTCCTCTAGTGGACGTCCCTTGCAGATGGTATCTACTCTGAACCAAAGAGGTCTGCTGCCCACCTCCATGTATTTGTCCTGTGTTTGGTCTATCTGTCGAGGAGTACGAATAAGATACCAGAATGGACCTGTTGTGCTTTGTTGGCACTAAGCTAATCTGTGCTGTCTCCAGGAAGAGGGTTTTGCTGGATTGCCCATTTCTCAGGGGCATAGCTTCAGGGGGTGTTTGGGGTGTTACACCCCCCTAATAATTGTATTTTCTGCTTAATAGTTGGATACAGGTGCTTTCAGTCAGATATGATGAGGTGCTGTCGGATTTCATCTGGGATTTTTACATGCACACACTGACAAAAGCACACACACACTCTCTTTCATGTGTTTTGAAAGTCCTAAATTGTGATTATTTTACACAAAATATTGTGTTTCTCTCCATTAGTACTCCTACCAAGCCTCATTCCTCTCCCTTTCCACTGCCTCTTGAGCCCCTCTCAATAGCCCTGCTTGTTGTATGATGTATTTAAACATTATATGCCAGCGTGATTGCCGGGAAATCTGAAGCTCGCACCCTGCCAATCTTACTGACCAAGCTACGCCCCTGCCACTTCTCTACTCCCCCATGCTTAAACTTGAGAAGGGTTGGATGCTGGTACACTGCTTGACAAGATGAGACGCCCCAGCAGTGACAGCCTAACCTGAGGGGAAAACACAGAGGAGTGGAGTGGAAAATCTCATGCAGCTGAAGTGAGTGACTACTTGGGCTAACTAAAAAGGCTGCTTTGGGCAATTGGAAGGCCAGTTCACTCAGTTGAGCATCTTTTTCCATTGCGGAAGTGATTCTTGAGTCTGCCCAGGATCTTAGGCAGATGGGAGTCTCTTGAGCCCCACTCTTGGCCAACATATGAGGAGTGAATCAGCAAAGGGCACTGGACTCCTCCATGGTGGGTTCATCAGAACCAAACTGCAGCAATGGATGCACACTGAACAACTGCATTAAGCTGCTTCCTGTGTGGAAGACACCGGCCTCCTTTTCATTCTCCTTTAAAGGGCCTTTAATAGAACCAACCCCACTGTGCCACTTTTGTTTTTTACTAAACCCTAAGCCCCTGACATCTGGCACGAGATACCCTCAAATATGGGGCACCAAGCAGGAGGACTGCTGAGGAGTGGGCTATGCCAAACAAGGGGTTTGAAACAGACTGCAGATTTAATTGATCATGTAGAGATATGTCTGTGGATGATATAGAAGTAGGGAGTACTCCTTCTTGGCTCTTGATCTTTCATTTTTGCTGGTGTTTGGAAAGAGAACCATGCCTTTGCTAAACTTAGACACACATTCACAACCATAAATAGTTTCCGTCTTTTGTTCTCTACATTTTCAGGCAGTGCAGGTAAATTACAGTGGGCCAGAATTGGAAGAAAGCTAGATGCAAGATACCAACAGAGACATGCTTTCCCAAAGAATCCACACAATGAAACTAGGAAAGAGAATTCTGTGGTGCCTGTCCCAGTGCCACTTGAGACATAAAAGCCTGAGCACCCCCTGACTAAATTACTGGCAGTTGTCATCGACAACAGAGTACCTCTCAAACAGAAGATAGACACAAAAGTGCGGAGACCCTTTGTGAATCAGGCCCAATATATATATATATATATACTGGTACATTTGGTGACAGCAAACCTTAGGAACATAGTGGAAAGAGTGGGGCACTGCAGATAATGTGTCCAATGAAGCCATGTCTCTCCGGGAAAGGGTCAGGAAATTAATAAATACACACAGTTTGTATCTCAGAAAGTTGAGGCTTGGTCTCATCATAAAAACATACACTTCTTTGTGATACCCAAAAAATCAGAGGGGCAGAGTATAGCACTTTTGGTGGAAGAATTGATAACCATGGTTCAAAAGCCAGAGGGGCTCCTTGCCTTTTTCTGTGTCTGTGTTCATAGGGTGCCCATGCATCTGCTTCCACCAGACCCCCTCACCCTCAGGTCAAACATTGCAGGATTTATCAACTAAAGGAACAGAGATGCTCATTGCAAGATGCCATGGTGATTGGTCTGGCGCCTTGCGAAAACACCTGGGTCCTGTTTTTTCATGACTTCAACAAGCAGTGAAAAAACAAAGAAACTACTTTGAGGCACCCAAGAAAAAACAAAAAGGGAAAATGGACTGATTTAACTGATGTTGTTCCTGCGCTGTTGCGAGTCCTTGTGGAGGGTAAGACTTGGCACTTTCCGGGCCCGGAGGAAGTGTGGGATTGGATGAATGGTTAGGTGCCTTGTAGGATCAAGAAAGAAGGTAGGACTCCCCCTTAGTGCTCATCAACTAATGAGGGAGCATACATTTGCTCACCTTATGCCAACTTAATCTCTGGGGAGGAGCAATGGCAACAGTGGAGGGATGTGGGAAGGGACAATCAGCTCAGGCAATGGATGGTCTGTTCCTGGTAACTGGAGGACCACTTACATTATTTGCTCAGGCGGGTTGGAGGATAGCTGTAAGGTTCAGATCTCCTAATAATGTTCTTACCTGAACCATGGATGATCGATACAAATAAATTAGGGAGCTCCTTTGGTTGTGAATTGCTGCCATGGTGAACTTGAACATGGGTAGAGGTTTCTCTTAGAACTATTCTATTTTTCACTTGTGGGAGATGATATCTCTTTTCAGTACAGAACACATTGAAGTTGCTGAATTTACTATCTTTTATAGAAAAAGAGGATATTCAACATTTATAAAGACAAATTCTGATACGGGATAAAGGGAAAGCTTGCACTAAGTACTCAAATGTGACTTTCTCTGCTAAATATTCTGTTGACACCTGATCGCACTAATTCTAAGTACAATGTTTGGATGACAGGCACTTCATGCATTGGGGTGGTGGGTAGTTCTATGTGCACTGTACAGAAGTGTGGGGACAGATACTGGAAGGATGGGGACTGTATCCAAAGAACGTTGATATGGTAGTCGCGGAAAGAGCTTTGCAGCCCACTATAGGTATAAGACTAAAAGTTGGATTAATGCGCCTACTCACGTAGAACGTAATCCTCCTTGATGACAGAATAAAATGGGGAGTAGTTTTCAGATGGCTACAGAGGAATAATCCAGTTATAGTCCTGCCACAGGAAACCCACTTACAGGTTAACAAATATAATTTCATTGGACGGGAAAATATAAATGGCGCAAGGGGAATTTCAGTCCTGTTTATGAGGAGGGCACTATTTATGATTGACAGGACAATAGACTGGATTGGTACTCAGCGGCTTCTGGGATGTGGATCAGTAGAAGATTGAGGTTCTATTTGTGTATGCCCACTTGATTACATAGGGTAGTGCTCAACAGAATTGAGGGCCCCCTGCTCTTCTAGGATCACGATCATGTGCCCGCAGAGTGAGATTCTTTAATTATTGAGATTAGGATGCTATTTGAAGGTGACAAGGACAGATCCATGAACTTCAGGGTCCTACTTCACCAGGGGAGCTAGAGGCAGTCCAAAGACAGAGGAAATGTTTTGAAGGGGTGAAGAGGAAACTAGACTTGAAATACATTATGCCATTTGCAGACAAACGTTGTCCAATAGTAGAGGGGATACAACGCATTCATAGGCCGGAAGAGTTGTGCTGCTGACTGGGTGACTGGAAGACAAGTTGGATAAAAAAGGCCTGAGGCTGAGGTATTGGCAACAAGGACCAGAATAGTTTTGAAAGTGACTCAATAGGTAGGAGACCTCTCTTCTGGCACAAGAGCTCAAATTCCTGAAGGAGTGAGTATGTCTCCTGATAAATATCTCAAAGGCACTTGATAGTATAGCATCTGGACATTAAGGCATAAAAACTGACCTGTATCAGGGCACCAACCTCACAGAGAGAGGGAGAATGTTTTGTGCTAACTTTTCATGTTGATTTCTTTGTTAAATGGCGCCATCTGTTTCCTTGAATGCGTTGTGGCTGATGATCCTGCTAGATGATGCGGTGAGATCTGTGGACCACTGCCTGACCTTTGTATTTCTGGGTCTAAGACGATGTCTCAGGGTGGCACATGTTATGCTACCACCCGAGATTAAGTATTCTTCTCTACAGTAGAATCTTGATAGTACTGTTGCTCGCTGTGGTCTATGAAGGGTGGCTGCAGTATAGAGAAGATAGTTACTTTAGTTCTGATGGGGACTACAGGCTTTGGGTTGGTGGTTAGTTCCAAGCTGGCTTCAGAGAAGAGTAAGACGAGGTACAGATTGGAATATTACGCTTGCGGTTGGAGTTAATGTTTTGGGACCATGTACTGAAAACCCTGTTGTTTTCCAGAAGATTGTGGACTGTCTATGCACACATTACTTTTGCCCTTTAGGTGACACATAACAGTGGTAAAAGTAAGTTCCATACCTGAAATGTAAATGGACTGTCCAATAAAGATAAGAGTGTTGTGGTCCTACAGGGTCCTACGGATACTCCTCAGGCACAACCTTGATTTATTCCTGCTTCAAGGAGCACATCTGGTGAGCAATGATTGTTGTTTCATCGGTAGTGGTAAATACACATTGCTGGGGCATTAAGTTGTACTTCAGGCTCTTGCAGAGTTGCACGACTGGTAAGAAATCAACCCAATGTACATTGGCGACCAAAGTTGCTACTACCCTGTCACCCCACGGGTTTAAGATGGGGAAATGATTTAATGGCCTCAGTTTATCTAACCCATTTCTACAACATGTTGTTGTGTAGCACCAGTGTAGTCTATGGAAGGGAAAAGTAAGCTCTGAAAGTAAGAAGCTCTGCACCAGGTATAGTCAGGAGTTGAACATATGAAACAGAAACTGAACTTGAAATTCTGCAGAACTCTGTTCTCTAGTTTTGTGCACTTACAGGAAGATTAATTTACTTAGCATCAAGGACTGGAGAAAGCTTCAACCAGAGCCCGGGTGGGCTAGGAGCTTCCACATTGACGAGGTCAGACTGGCATTTCCCCGAGAGGTTGCAGCCATTGCAGGCCAGTTTTTGAAGGGCTACGGCCGCCTTAGCTACACCCTCCAGCTTCCCATGAGCAGAAAAAAGAGCAAGAGAGAGTGAAAGAGAAAGAGTTTAGGAACAAATATTGGCGGTGGAAAGATAGCTAAAGGAAAGAATGAGAGAGAGGAGGGAGACAGATTAGAACAAAAGGGAGAAGAGAGCGAGGAGGAAAAAAGAAAGGCACAATGTATAGAAAGAGAGAGGGGAAGAAGGATGGGAGAGGATGGAAAGATGGAGGGTGTTGGATAGAGGATGGAAAGAGGAAGTGGTGTAACAAAGCCTTTGGGGGGGCCCTGCGAGGTATGAGGGAGGGGACACCCATGGTCTCACTCCGCCACCAAGTTCCCACCTCATTTTGTACAGGTAACTATCCACAGCAACCTACCACCTTCAATACAAATATATGGTTCAGTGATACAGTTAACACCAGAGATCAACATGCTCTGCAGTCAGAGAGAGAATGGGACAGATCAAAAGCCGCTTTATGTGATATGAACATACACAATTGTGGTTGGGAAGTCATGATTAAACAGTCATCGCTGCCATCCCCACTTAAGTAACTGGCATTGGCATAATTGTATCTCACAGCCTTGGCGTGTCTTGTGTTAGGTCCAATATATTTCTCGCTTCCAGTCTAGCTCTCACACTTATAATTTTGTTTGGACTTGGGTCAAAGTTGGGGAGATGACATACAAACCCCTTTTTAATGAGTACCCCTTGCATGTTGGTACCTACCTGTGGGGAATGTGGTGCTTGGCACTTATAAATCGGAAAGGGGGGTTATCTTGTGAGTTGGTAGTGAGGGATGCAGTACATTTTCCATCTACCTCATTGAACTGAATAGTAATTTCTATAGCAAAGAGGACTTTGGCATTGTTGTGAACTGCATCAGTGTGGTCTGATTACCATGTTTTTTCTGCCGCCCAGTAATCAGTCAGTTCATCACAGTTTGAATACTGCCAGAAATCCATCTATGCAACTATCTTGACAGTTGAGATCTCCTCTCTGGGTGACTCCACTAGGTCTATTAATTCCATAAATTTTGTGGTAATCAGGTTTTTCTGGATACTCTCTTGTCTATCCTTGGTGTTTGTCTTTTCTTGAGCATCCTTAGGCTGGCCATTGACTAACTTTTCTTTATACTTCGACTGGAGGGTAAATGCACCCCCAGAAGACTTCTATCAGCACTGCCATTTCTGGCTCAAACTTCGACTGGTGATAGGAGACATAGGACTCTTATGGATTCTCTTAAACCGCTATGTGTCTCTGACTCTGAGCCGATTGTGTCAATATTTGTAACTGACTTTTTGGACTATGTTGTCAAAGAAGTCATAGATAGGGCTGATATACCTTCCCGCGCAGAGTTCTGGCTTTGATCTTCATTCTTTGGCTGGAATTATCAACTGGATTGTCAGGGGGCCCTGGGGCTCATTCACTATGAGGTTCTGTCTGACTCCTGGTTAGAGGCCTGATAGTGGAAACTCACTCATTTAGGACATAAGTAAAATGGTAGATGTTTAGGTTCAGATGGTCACATTTTAAATTAAGTTTTCAGTTTGGAAAATATAGGATGGATCAAAAGCAGTACCAGTGCAATAGATTTGCAGCTCCATAACTTGCAACACTATACTGCAAGACAAGAGCACCAATGCTTCCAGAGCCTGGCTGGTTTTCACTTCCTGCATCTGTCCTTGACCTGCCTAGGCTGCCTTCAGAACAAGGTCTCATTGGACACCCACTGGGCCTGTCCAGGGACAAGAGGACCTTTGGATGCGGCTACAAACCAGCCAGTGCCTCAGGATTTTGAGTAGGATAGGCGGCAGCAGTCAACAACAGGTGGCCGACATTGGGTAGGGTGGTGCAGTGCGCCTGTGCAGACGCGCCGATGCTAGGGACTTGCAGAGAGCCACAACACATGCAGTCATTGGAAGAGATGCTGTGGCTATTTTGTCTGCTGTGATGGTGTCAAGGAAAGGCATCTATCACATTGGTTTTCCTCACCTCTTCCTTTACTCTCTAAGTGTCCTCTGTCACTTTCCATTTCTGCCCTTTGCCTCTTTTATTCTCACATGCTTCTTCCAGCTTCTGACACTTTATTATCTCCACATTTTTCTCTTCATGATATTTTCCCAATTTTCCATTCAGCTCACTCACATTTCTTTTTCTTCCCTCAGTCCTCTCTCTTTTCCATGTGTCTCTCACACATCTTTTTGTATCTCTGGATACCCTGTCATCTCTTCATCCCCCATGCACCGAATAGCTCTTTCGTTCTCCCTCCGTTTGCCTCCTGCTCTCACTTGTCCCTCTCAAGCTTTTTTCCTCATTGTTCAACTTTTCGATTGCTGTCTCTATCTCTAATGCCCATCATTTCGTTTCTATTAACCTTTTCTTTATTTTGTCTCTGTGTTATGTCGAATCACTGACATAATATCGCCGAGCACAATATCGAGTTACCAAAATATCGGTGCTAAAATATCGATTACAATAATATCGACTACCAATACTTATCAAAGAAATTACACAAATATCGAACACAAAATATCGTACAAATATAATATCGTTTACAACATTATTGAAACCACAAATATCGTTTAAAAAAATATCGAAGTTTCTTTAATAAACATTAAAATGTCCTAAATATCGAAAACAAAAATATAGACAACAATTATATCGGTTTTATTACAATATCGACATTTAAAAATTTAACTAAAATGAACATAGCTTAACTCCAAAACGTATTTTCACTATATAAACATTAACTACACACATTATAATTATTAAAAAACTGTATTATAACATATAAACAAATAAAAACATGAAAACTTTACTAATAACACTATTAAACTTCATATAAAATATTATTACAAATAATACATACAATGCTATACATTTTAAACTATATTAAACATACTAAAGTAAACAAATATGTTTAAAAAATAATAATTAACACTAACAACTTCTTAATTAGCGTTTTCCATATATGGAAAGTAAGTGCCAGAACCTAAAAAAATATAAAGAACAACGAATAGAAACATCGAACTAATAAAATACACCAATGAAAAAAACCTATCAATTAAACAAACACTATATAAACAAGAAATTTTAGCACATAATTCAAACTACAACCCTACAGAAAAAGAAGAGGAAACTCTGTCGGATTACTCCTTAAAGCAGATTTACTACTCTGAAAGAAATTTACAACAGCACCAAGTAAGTAAAACGCGATTTAAACTAGAACACTACTTAGACTTTTAACTAAAAATATTTCAAAATTTCATTTACTAATATATTGATCTTGCACTTATATCTCCTCTACAGATACCTTCTAAAAGGCATCCCAAAACTACTTCTACTACATCAACAAAAACATCATTTAAAAAGTAAGTATATTTCTAATTTATATCCCACAATTCCTTAAAATACCCACTAAAAAACCCACTTATTCCCAAGTTCCCCATCACCTATAAATTAATAGAACAAACATTATAACATTATATTTCTTCTTACCAACAGAAATCTTTTCGAAAAAAAGAAAACAGAAGTTTCAAAATATACAACGCCATCTTCAATTACCTCAACAACAACATAGTAAGTATATGCAATGAAATGTATATGTATTTTCCTTTAATATGTACTATATTATATCAATTAATATTTATAAATATTTCCCTTAGAACTAAACAGACCACCATGACAGAAGGAGCCGAATTTGTTATGTCACAAAAAGGCAAAATGTTATTGTGTTATATGGGTTATGTATACACACAAGAAAAACAGACTGAATTAAAAGTGTTTTGGAAATGTAGTAAATATTCCTCTAATAAATGCTATGGTAGGGCTATTACGCAGGAAACGACTGTTACATCTGTTAAAGAACATAACCATGCACCAAATGTAACAGAGATAGAAATTAGAAGTGCCCTTGAAAATATAAAAGAAGCTAGCACTAGCACAGATAGACCTACCACTGAGATACTAAAGCAGCAATTACTAACAGTACCCCAACATGCATCTAGTCAATTACCATCTATTGACTCCTTAAAAAGAACCATAGCAAGACAAAAGAAAGCCACTACAACTAGTACACCTGCCCCTAGAATGTTTCAAGAGGTTAAAATCCCCCCTGAGCTAAGTGTCACACACAGCAATGAACCATTCATATTTTTTGACAATAAATGCAAAGACAAACGAATTATTATGTTTGCTACTGCAAACAATTTAGTTAAATTGCAACAATGTAATACTTGGATGATGGATGGGACATTCAAAATTTCAGTTATACACAATACGTGGCTTTTTCCAAAATACTAATATTCCATTTATCTATACCATACTCCCCAATAAACAACAAACTACCTACCTTGAAATTTTAAACCAAATAAAAAATAAAACCAATAATTATTTCCCTCAAAAAATAATTATTGAGTTTGAGCATGCCATGATCAATAGTATACTAAAATGCTACCCCCATACAGCAATCCAGGGTTGCTATTACCACTTTAACCAATGTCTCTGGAGACATCTACAAAAGTCAACCCTGAGGGGTCGATTCCGATGTCGCCAAAAGTGCCTTCCCAATGCTATTCGTAGGCTTACCTTACGTCCGACTCGTATCCGGAGCGTTTTCCTACAAACTAGCAAGTACGATGCGTATAACAGGCAAATTTCCGACCCAATCGTCCGCTCCGATTCATGCCCTATTTCACGACCGAACAGGCTCAGGAAAAACGGAAATCGAGTCGTACGGAGGCGTTTCCCAACCAGCTTCCGGACACGCAAGTACGATGCGTTTTATCAACGCGTCGTACAGGGCGCCGCTTCCAGCACGTCACAGCATTCGGACGAGGCGTATTGAAGCTCCGATTCGTGCCAGAACACGATCAACGGGGACGAGACGGGGCAGGCATGTATCCAATCGCGCATGTCTTCCCTATACTGTATGCCTACCGTCACCGACGCGCACGACGCAGAAGGTAAGTCAGACACCTACCACACACCAAAATGACATGAAAGGAAACACCACCATAGGGGTCTGGATGCCTATCACTCCCAGCATTGGCCACCCCATAGGGGGTGGATGCCTATCCCAGCATTGTCCACCCCATAGGGGGGGATGCATATCACTCCCAGCATTGTCCACCCCATAGGGGGGTGGATGCCTATCACTCACAGCAGAGTCCACCCCATAGGGGGTGGATGCCTATCACTCCCAACAGAGTCCACCCCATAGGGGGTGGATGCCTATCCCAGCATTGTCCACCCCATAGGGGGTGGATGCCTATCACTACCAGCATTGTCCACCCCATAGGGGGTGGATGCCTATCACTCACAGCAGAGTCCACCCCATAGGGGGTGTATGCCTATCACTCCCAGCAGAGTCCACCCCATAGGGGGGTGGATGCCTATCCCAGCATTGTCCACCCCATAGGGGGGTGGATGCCTATCACTACCAGCATTGTCCACCCCATAGGGGGGTGGATGCCTATCCCAGCATTGTCCACCCCATAGGGGTTGGATGCCTATCACTACCAGCATTGTCCACCCCCCCATAGGGGGGTGGATGCCCATCACACCCAGCATTGTCCACCCCATAGGGGGTGGATGCCTATCACTCACAGCAGAGTCCACCCCATAGGGGTGGATGCCTATCACTCCCAGCAGAGTCCACCCCATAGGGGGTGGATGCCTATCCCAGCATTGTCCACCCCATAGGGGGTGGATGCCTATCACTACCAGCATTGTCCACCCCATAGGGGGGTGGATGCCTATCCCAGCATTGTCCACCCCATAGGGGGTGGATGCCTATCACTACCAGCAGAGTCCACCCCATAGGAGTTGGGATGCCCATCACTATTACCATCCCCACTCATAGGGGGTAGAATGTCCATCACCACCAGTACCCCCTACTCATAGGGTGCTGTATGCCCATCACCACCAGTACCCCCACCCATAGGAGGCTGGATGCCCATCACTATTACCATCCCCACTCATAGGCGGTAGAATGTCCATCACCACCAGTACCCCCTACTCATAGGGGGCTGTATGCCCATCACCACCAGTACCCCCACCCATAGGAGTTGGGATGCCCATCACTATTACCATCCCCACTCATAGGGGGTAGAATGTCCATCACCACCAGTACCCCCTACTCATAGGGGGCTGTATGCCCATCACCACCAGTACCCCCACCCATAGGAGGCTGGATGCCCATCACTATTACCATCCCCACTCATAGGGGGTAGAATGTCCATCACCACCAGTACCCCCTACTCATAGGGGGCTGTATGCCCATCACCACCAGTACCCCCACCCATAGGAGGCTGGATGTCCATCACTATTACCATCCCCACTCATAGGGGGTAGAATGTCCATCACCACCGGTACCCCCTACTCATAGGGGGCTGTATGCCCATCACCACCAGTACCCCCATCCATAGGAGGCTGGATGCCCATCACTATTACCATCCCCACTCATAGGGGGTAGAATGTCCATCACCACCAGTACCCCCTACTCATAGGGGGCTGTATGCCCATCACCACCAGTACCCCCACCCATAGGAGGCTGGATGCCCATCACTATTACCATCCCCACTCATAGGGGCTGGATGCCTAGCACTACAAGGATTCACACACATAGGATGAGTAAGCAAACCCCCCACCATCTTAGCAAGATTCAATGTATGTGTGTGTAAAATGCTCACAACACAGATCCTGACAGTGAACATACAATGTGACTCCCAACACATGTGTGCCCAAAAGGTGATAGTGTGGATCAAAAATCCAGCATCTCTGGAGCAATGTGGTAATGGGCTCTAAACCCCCCATCACTACAGTGACCAAAAGGTGTTAGTGGGGTTAAAAAAACCAGCATCTCAGGACCAATGTGGTAATGGGCTCTAAACCCCCCATCACTACAGTGACCATAAGGTGAGTGTGGACATGAAAATAGCAGCATCTTCAAACCAAAATGCATGATTCCTGGTCCCCACACCACAAGCAATGTTGTGGCAATGTAGTGGTTGTGTCACATACAACCATAGATTTGGTGAGGCAAAGAGTGCTGTGTATCACAAGAACACCCTCTGCCATGTGCAGACAAGCTATGGCCATGATCCCTGACAATTACTCCAGTGTACAATTAGACAATGCGACAAGTGAGCACCATGATGCATACACACAAATCTATACAAACAGACACACAAACTAAGGAATCCTGTGGAGACTGTAGATGTCAGGTGACCAAGTCCGATACCATGGCAGCAATGGAACACACCAAACATGATGAATGTGCAGACTGATGAGCCAGGAGACGCAGGGACACTAGGGAAAAACCTCCAAACAACATAAGCCAATGGACCGCAAAAGCCACACCAATGCAATGGAGCAGATGCACAAACACAGACAGGCAGCCCCATACTGCATATCATGCACAACATGTGTGTGTGTGTGTCTCAGTGTCCCCAGGCAAGTACACAACACATGACAGTGGGCAGAACTCCAATGACACAGATGTGTACACAGTGCCATACAAAAGCAACTCATGAACTGGGCATCCCTTGGTGGGCAAGCAGGCACTGTCAGGTGAGTGGGATCCCAAATCATTCATGTGACACAAGCTGGGCGGCATAGCAAACAACACAGCAAGAGACAGCCCAACACAGGACTACCCTCAGGGACCCTACATTGGGGTGACAGTAGCCTGTACAATCCCACTGTGATGACAAAGGTAGATGTTGCCCATACTGTGGAGTACAGTCACCTGCGCGCACTGGGGCATGCGTCCTGACCAACAAACTTCCATCACACCTACACTAACAAATCACTTGCCAGGGCCTGTCATCAATGAACACAAAGTAGGTAGGGGCCTAGCCATGAGACAACTCACATTTGGCCACCCTCAACACAACACACCTTGATCTGCAACAATGTGCATCAGCTAAGCACACATGGACTGGTGAAATTGCCCATGCACCCATGACAATCCCAGGGGTGGTGGGGAGATCTAAGGTTCCCAAAAATACACACACATGGCCAGTCAACAACCCTTGTGAATGTCCGCCATACTGCACAGTATGCGGTACCTGGGCATGACGTGAAATCTACCAGAATCATTGGGATCACTGCCACACTCCCACAACAATGATGAACCAAAGCAGAGCCACAAACAACACATGTCGACACCTTCCAACATTGCAACTATGACCCTGATGAGTGGGAGTAGTCACACACACACATACAAGTGACCCACTCACTGACAGATACCACATAGGGAAAACTACATGTTGGCAACATGTTCCCAGCCGAACTCTTAGATCTAGTTCACTCGGCCTCCTACAGGTGCCCCGAATACGCCTTAAGCGTACGGGGGGGAAAGCTTTCTCCTACCTTGCTCCTAAATACTGGAACAAGTTACCCCAGGCTCTTCGTGAGTCCCCTTTCTATGGCTCCTTCAGAAAAAAACTTAAAGCCTTTTTGTTTTAGGACTCCAGGCAATCCCTCATGGTATGTCTCAACACAAGCGCCGAGATGCCCCCGGGTGAGTTGTGCGCTATAAAAGTGGTGTTAACATAACATAACATAACATAACATAACACAGAAGTGCCAAGGGGAATCCGGAATGTGTCCCCCGTGCTTCTGACAACATCCCCAGGCTTTACAAATAAAACACCTAGGGATGACACCCTAATGACCAGTAGTGTGCCATGCACCTACATCCCAGGAAACCCAGGACAAAGATGTTGGATGAACACAGGACAACTCAGCAAGCGCCACGAACAGGAACATCTGAAGGGAACACAGGCTGTGTAGAAAAAGTGAATGGAACACACACAGACATGCTCACACTACACACACCATGGGCTCAGGCAATGTCACAGTATGACACACTGCCATGAGGGGACTCCTCTCCTGGGAAAGGTTAGCTGTGCCAAACGTTGTCTGTGCAGGGCTCTGTCATGTCAGCATAACACTTGCTCAGTGAGCCAACAATTACAACACAATGAAAGCTCTGGTCACATCAGCCTGTGTATGGGAGTGTCCCTGAAGTCATCTGCACATACGCAATACACATGTATAGCAAGTTGCACTGATGACACAGATGACTTGTGTACCATTGATGCACAAGCCTGCCTGTCCAGTGGAGATGGGCCCAGTCAGGGAATCTTGCAATGTGCACAAATGTAAGCCCAACATATGTGCAACAGTGTATGCCAAAGGTGTGAAGTAGCAAACAAAAGGAGAAAATCCTGTTCCCAAATTCTTGCTATCACTACACCCTGAAATTGCAGCAAAGGATGTCATGGATACATACCAGAATAGTACACATATCCCATGGACCACATGGAGTCCATCACATCAGCAAATCGATCTCTTATTCCTTCAAAACACCATTACAACAGCAAGTTCATGATACTCATCATCAACATCATGTACATTAGATGCAACACCACTGGATAACAACAATTGCCTTTATTCAGCACATAAATCCTTGTAACTGTTAAGTCCACAATGTCAAAAGGTCAATGGCCAGTCCATATCAAGAGTCCTACCAGGGTGACATGTGACAAGTTGTCACCCATTGCTTGCCTGCACTGCTACGGCCAGGGGATATCTCCCCTTGGAGGGGCATACATAGGGGCAGGCCAGGCACCGCAGGGACAGGATCAGGGGATAGCAGAATGGGGCAGGGGAGGGGTGGTGGGTGCAGGAGTGTCACTGGCAACTGCAGTGGAGGTGTCTGACACAGTGGGCGCCGTCACCACTGCAGGGCTCAAGTCAGATGGGGTGGTTGCCGGCACCACTGCAGTGTTCAGGTCAGATGGTGTGGACGGGGTCTCCACTGCAGTGCCCAAGTCAGACGGGGTGGATGTGCTCTCTACTGCAGTGCCAATCTCCAAAGGAGTGTAATGGGGTTCAGATGAGGTGGGCAGGACAGAGGGGGGGGACACGGTCTCCACACCAGTGGCAGGAACAGGCTGAGCACGTGAGGTGGGGGTGGAAGTGTATGTGGTAGGGGGGAGGGCCTAAGCATTTTGGGAATGCGGTATCGGTGTGTGGGGGAACCTGGGGCAGGGTGTTGCGGGGGTACCTGTGGAGTGGTGGCCTGGGGGCTGGAGGACGGAGACTGTGTAGTGGAAGTGCGGGATTGTGGTGGGGTCTTGCCCTTCCTGCTCCGGGGGGGATTTGTGGATGGGGGCCTCAGTGTTCCTGGGCCTGGGGGAGGGTGTCCGTGTGGCAGGGGAACTCCCCTCAGTGCGTGGTGACTTCCTCTTCCCCTTGTAAGTTGGATCAGATGGATCGGTGGGGAAGAGGCCAAGATCACAGAGGAAGAGCTGCTGGGAAGGGGGGTTGCAGGTGAGGCAAGGGAAGGGGTTTTGGAGGGAGAGGCATCTGAAGACTGCGGAGTGCTCGTGGATGGCTGTTTGTGTGTCTGTAACCCATCCCCTGTGTGTGTGCCATCAGTCCCCGGAGTGTGTGTGCTTGTGCGTCTGGATTTTGTCTTGCGTGGCTGTGTGCTGCTTGTGTCTGTTGTGGTGCGTGCCTGTGCCGGTGTGTGTGCTTTGGACAGGTAGGGTAGTGGGTATTGTGGATGGGGCAGAGGTAGGAGGGGTGAGGGACTGTTGGAGGAGGGACACTGTTGCCGTCTGTGAGGAGGCCATGGACTGAATGGTCCGCTGTAGGGCAGACATGTTTGATGAAATGCCCTCCATGAAGGACACCAGTTGTGTCAACAGACTGGTGTGAGAATGGAGGACACTCAGCATCGCTGTCTGCCCTACATGGATCTGCTTAAGTAAGTCCACAGCCTCCACACTCAGGGCAGCAGGGAGACAGACGCAGGGGTGCGGTGCCTGGCACGAAGGAGACATGCTCCCTTACACGGGAGCCTCCACGGACATCTGGGATGGGAACAGATGGGAGAGTGGAGATGGTGGTGGTGGCGGGGACAGACTCACTAGGTGTTGTCTGGGGGCTGCTGACACCCGCCTCCACAAGGGAGTCATCACTCGAGCTGCTGTGTTCCTCAGCCGAGGTGGTTGTAGCTGAGGTCTCCTCAGTGTGGCTCCCCTCACCCTCCGTGCCACTGGGTCCCTCCGACTCCCCTGAAGCGGACCCAGTCTGGCTCTGCGGCTCCTCTTGGTCCCTGGAGCTGTCTCCTCCAGTAGCCGTAGATGTATCTGCAAACAAACAGGATAAACAGATCCACATCAGCCACCTGTATTGACCTGACACATCACAGTCAGTACAGCACATTACAGAGCACGCTTTGGCATCATTTGCAAAATATTGGAAAAAGAGCTGACACATATTTGAACAAGACACTTGTCAGTCTGCCAGTCAACCATGCCCCTCATATCCTTCCCGTCCATGGACCCATCTGTCTGGTGCATGTAGTATGCCACTACTCATATGTGCACACATGCACCACATAGACAGTTGTCTGAACTGCAGGATTTGTAAGTGAAATGTGTCAGTACACACATATCCCATCTCCTGCCACTGACTCAGTACATGTGTCAGGATAAGGGATGGCCAAAGTCATTGTCAGCAATATGGATATGCTTCCTTCACCAGACACCATGATGTGCTCATGTATTGATGGTCAATGCCACAATTGAGTGCATGCAGGACAACTGACATTAATGCAGGATACACATTTGCAAGTGGTATACCATGCTACAGGCCAGTCTGGCTAATCAGTCATTACTGGCTTCAGTCACAGGGGCAGTGCATCCAAAAACAAACAGTCTGCACTGTGTCACAATCATGTTTTTGTGGGGAATGTAAGCTCTGCAGCTGTCAAGTGCACATGTCCACCCACTGCTACCCACAAGGCATTTGATGATCCCACGTGATACAAATGCTACAGTTGAGTGACTGCAAGCACAAATCTGTAAACATGATCACATCACAGTCTGATGAGAACGAATTAAAGCTGCCTGCACTTTAATGTAGAATACACCATTAGGCACAGTCAAGTGATTACACACCTACGTTTCACCCCATTGTGCTGATCCAACAGCCACATCTCAGCTGGCTGCCCACCCCAAACTGTTTAACACCCCAGGAGGCTAAAAAGCTAGGCCACTCCACAATGACACAGAGGCAGACACCTGATTGCACATTTCGCAATGCACAAAATGTAGGCTGGCACACAGGAATAGGAGAACAGAGTGTACTTTCATGTCCGGAGTAGGCATACCTGTCCTGGTCCATGTGCAACATGGGATAACCCTGAACACTAGGCATGTGTCTATGCATGTGTGACACACATGATGCACATTCTTCTGAGCCCCCAACATTGTCTCACCTGCTGCATGGGTGTGTGGTAAATACCCCAGACACATATGGTGAGCCAGAGCAGCAATTAGTACACATATCAATGGCCCACACAGAGTACATGTCAGCTTTCTGGCAATGTGCAGACACATGTCAATCAATTGCCTCACTCATGAAGCCCAAAACAATGCACCGGTAGCAGATGCTGTTTCAAACCTTATCCTTGGACAACAGCAGGGACACACAACCCAAGTGACACAAGTCACAGACTGAAAGGGCCACACCTGTGTATCAGATGAGGATGGGCCATCACCTAATTTAGGCACATGACTCTTGTGCAAGCAGACAGACGAACTGTGGGAGTGTAACCAGGCTGAAGGAGTGCAAATATCATGTGAGACCTAGTTCACAGAAAAGGCATGCACTTACCCCCTCCTTGCTGCTGTCTGGCCTTTAACTGCCCATCCAGGTCAGGGAAGACCACCGTCAGAATCCGGAGCATGTGGGGGCTCAGGGTCCGTCGTCCGCCCCTTCTGCGAGGAGGCGACAGCTTCAGCTGGACTCTTGCGATGCGACGGGTCCAGCCACGTAGGTCCTGCCACCTCTTCTGGCAGTTGCGGATGAGGCGCTTGTAGACCCCCACAGATCGAACTGCCCGGACGATGGTCTTCCAGATCTCCTGTTTCTCATGGGCATCAACCTGTGAGGATGACAAAGTTAAAAGACCATTACTACACATGCAACATGTTTGTGCATCACACAGTTGGATATACATGTCGTTATCACAAGGGCATATGATGTACACAGGTAGTGCAACTATGGTAATGGACAGTTGTCCTGCATTAACAACATGGAAACATTGCCTGGGTCTTATGACTGTGTAAAGATTCACGTTTTCAGCACAGTACCTGTTCCCTACAGGTACCTACACACTTTGGGGGTTACAACTACTCAGTGAGCATGCTAGCCACTGGTGTACACAATGCCATTAGTGCTAGACAGACAACATGCACAATGAGAAAGGACGTGGACTGCACACTCACCTGCTCCCCTGGTTTCCCATACAGCTTGCTGTACTCTGGAAGGAGGCTGTCCAGCAGGGCCTGGTTCTCCTCCTCTGTGAAGGCTGGGGCCCTCTCCACAGTACGTGCCATTCTTGAAGCCAGAGGATGCAGAGACAGCAGCAGTGGTAGCAGAGATGTCAATCTGGAGCATGTAGTGCAGGCAAGTGAACTCTCAGGGGAACAGACAGCCTTATATCTGTGCTGCAGAGGCAGATTATGAACCATGCGTCCAAAGCGATAGGTCCGACATGTTTGCATCCTATGAATCTGGCCAATCCATCGCATTGCACGCCTCGTACACGCCTTCCGCATCGTTTAAAAAGTTCAACTTCATGACACCAATGAGTTTGATACATTGTTGTAGGGAGCCAACAGATTTTTCAGCACACGAATCGTACAAGTATCAAATCCGCGTCATTCTCCATGGCAGTCAATAGCCAATGCGTGCGCACGCCTTGGTCCCTAGGTGTCCGACGCGTCTTTTGAATACCCACCCGCGTACGTCACCGTTACATTCACGGTACAAGGAGTGCGCACGCCTTGGTCCCTAGGTGTCCGACGCGTCTTTTGAATACCCACCCGCGTATGTCACCGTTACATTCAGGGTCCAAGGCGTGCGCACGCCTTGGTCCCTAGGTGTCCGACGCGTCTTTTGAATACCCACCCGCGTATGTCACCAATACATTCAGGGTCCATGGCGTGCGCACGCCTTGGTCCCTAGGTGTCCGACGCGTCTTTTGAATACCCACCTGCGTATGTCACTGTTACATTCAGGGTCCAAGGCGCGCGCGCGCCTTGGTCCCTAGGTGTCCGACGCGTCTTTTGAATACCCACCCGCGTATGTCACCATTACATTCAGGGTCCAAGGCGTGTGCACGCCTTGGTCCCTAGGTGTCCGACGCGTCTTTTGAGAACTCACCCGCGTCGAACAGCATTGTCTTAAGCATGCAATCTGTCAGTCCAGCTCGGCCAGGAGTTGGCTCATGCGTCCATGCAATGCTCACTCATCATGTCAGACAGTATATGTAAGATTCATGTCATGCTGTATGCCCTGTGTGGATTGAGTGAAGCACATGTCAAATGAGACACAGACATATACAAGACTACTCCCATGATGTTCCTAGCTTACAGTGCAAAACATTGCATTGTTTGTGAGGAACAGGACAAGTGTGAGTGACCACTTCACATATCATCCTCCTGTGCTACACATCATCAATTTTTTGTGTATGTGATGGGACATGTAGGTCTGACATCACATCATGACACTGTCCACACCATGACAGTGGTGTGCATGGTGACAAGCTGTCTGTATCTAGTGTTGTTGCTAGGTTGCAATACATGATCCATGTCTGTGTACCTTTAGAACATGTGCTAGTTGACCTTGACATCAATGTTTGATACTTAATTAGGTGTGTGTCATGTATGTTACGATTGATCACATGGAGAGTGACAGACAACAGTGAATAGTCACAGTACAACACTGTGTCACTTGAATATCCATGACAAAATTGAGTGTATGTTCAGGATCACATAGCTGTCAGTTGTGTATTAGCTCAACCTCACACCTCTGACTTCACTGTGTCTTAATTGAAAGTGTAATGCAATATGTTGAATCTAGATTACGTGATTTTTATGAGTACTAGTAATATGTGTGCATACTTTGTCATATGTTACGCAGGGGACCAAATGTCCACAGACCCTTCCCTGACCTTGCGACCATGGTGGAACGTGAGTGCATGAGAAAACACAGGTCCACTAGGCAATTAATTTCTGAATTGACAGACCAGTTGTCACCACACTTGCAACCTGGACGCACATATCCCTTTGCCCTGACACCCAAGGTGAAGGTGATGGCAGCACTACATTATTTTGCGACAGGATCGTTCCAGTTTACTGTGGCTGATGCTGGTGGGATGTTGCAGACGATGTTCAGTCGAGTGCTCCGGGATGTGTGTGAGGCCATGTTGAGGTTCCTCAACCTGTACATACAGTTTCCTACACCGCCACAGTTCTGTGCCATTAAAGATGACTTTTATGCCCTGGGACACATGCCACATGTGATTGGATCGATTGATGGGACACATGTGGGTTTGGTCGCACCACGAGCCCATGAACAGGTTTACAGAAATCGTAAACACTTCCATTCGATCAATGCCCTTGTGGTATTTCTGGCGGACCATATCATCTCCCATGTATGTGTGCGTTTCCCGGGATCTGCCCACGACGCATACATAATGAGGATGAGTCGGATACCCAAGCTGATGTCCCAGCTCAGGAATGAACGTGCCTGGCTTGTTGGTGAGTCATGGTGTCAGTATCAGTTGTGTGTTCATTGTCTGTCATTTTGTACCCTGTTGTTGCTCAACTGATCCTTCATATTTGATAATTTTAGGAGACTCTGGATACCCAAACATGCCCTGGTTGCTGACACCACTCAGGAACCCGGTCACACCTGCTGATGTCCGTTACAACGGGGCACATGGGCGGACCAGGCGTGTGATTGAGCGCACATTTGGGCTGCTGAAGACCAGATTCCGCTGCCTTGACCGGACAGGAGGTGCCCTTCAATATTCCCCAGAGAAGGTGTGCAAAATCATTATGGTGTGCTGCATGCTTCACAACAAGGCTGTGAGGAATAAGCTACCGCTCATTCAGGATGACAGGGACCAACGTCCTCCCTCATGGGAGGATCCAGGCCTGGGGAACGTTGCCAGTGAGGAGGAGGAGGAAGAGGAGGTGGATGTCAGGAGACAGCTCATTGACAACTTCTTTACTTGAGTGTAAGTATGCATATATGTCTGATGATGCCTTTCCTAAGCGTGATGTGTGTATGTAGGACAATATGTTGTGACATGTGTGTGGGTCTGCTAATTTACAGGGTCATTGCCGTTGTACAGTGTATGTTGAGTTATGATGGTCTCCACTACATTGTTGAAATCACTCCTAGCAATTGGTCAGAATTTACAATGGACAATAGTGAGTCAATAATTGGATATGTCATCATGGCAAGTTGAATTTAAGACTGTACTATGTCTCTCCTTCACAGGCTCCTTTGGCTGTTGTGTGGGTACACACAACGCTGTTCCATAATGGATTTTCAATTTGGACCAGTACTCTCTGACAGCCAATCTATTTGGTCAGATTTGTTTTTTCTTTGGTTTGTTTGGATACTTGGAACTGTAATCAGTTTGCTTTTGTGTTGAGCAGAGCTTCTGCCTGTGTAATAAACCTGTTACACACATTGATGTTTGCCTTCTCCGTTGCAAAAATATGCTACAACCGTTCATATCATGTTTTTCTGCCATGGTGTTCATTTCATTAGACAATGGTCTTTGTTTGTGCGGTTCAATGGTTTTAATTTGACAACAGTGTGTGCAATGTTTAATGTTGCATGTGCTATGTGTGTTGTGCTGACCTTGCGTGGCTATCTCTGGTATGTGTCATGTGACATTTCTTCATGAGGCGGTAGATGAATTGTGAGTTGGTCCCTAGGATCATGCTGTATTATGCTAAAGTTACCGGAGCCAAGCTGACATAATAGCTTTGTGTGTGACATTTTAGCACACATTCTTTCTGTGATTGTTGTGCAAGATGCCTTTGAGTCCACATGACATCATTTTGGTACTGTTGACGTGCTGTGCCACAAGGTTGAAAAACAGGACTCTTTGTAATGGTAGATCTAGTCAGCATGGATAGTTTCGCCATGAAATGCTACACTTTGTTACACATAAGTGGAATACTTGCATTACATTGACGCACATGCCAATAATGTACACAGATGGAAGATCTACATATACGCACCAGTGCTTTGCTGTGCATATGCTGTGACCAGTACTCCTACTGTCTGAGGTGAGCGGTTGACCCGTATTGCCACAGAGTTCTTCAATGGTTTGTAGAATATGTCACCATCACAGGGAGGGTGGTGCTTTCCACACTGAGGTTGTAAACACATTTCACCTGTAGTATTATGTTTGATTATGGAAATGTATATTGTTTGACAATCATGTTTACTGCTGCTGGGGCTAGCTCATATGCTGCATTGTAGGACAACAGTCAGAGATTGTTTTTTCTCAAACGTGAATTATAGAACATTACACACACTCTGATTCATGATTTGGTGGACAAGCATGGGTGAGTGAGCGTGAATGTGTGCATTGCTACCTTGCTTCGGAGATGTTGTTAGTGCTGGCTACTGGGTGGTAGAATCATTGGGTGTCTTCTGTATATTTTGTAGAGATGATAAGACACCAGAGTAAGTGTGTGATTGCATTGTGTGTTCTGATGTGCAACTGATGTCCAACCATCCTTCAACAACGGCCTATTTTCCGTGCATACTTCTGTATGAGAAGAATCACTACCACAGAACTCATACACCTCATTGTGAGACAGTGCCAGGTGATACAGATCATGAGCTAATAAGTGGGTACAGTGTATAATTCACAGATGACACAGGGATTGTGTGAATATGAATTTATTAATGTGCATGTGAAAAAGATCTAACAGGTAAAGGTGATTGCATTCCCAAATTTATTATCCACAGTTCATAGAGGATTTGGAAGTGTTGTCAGATGAAAATCCTTCTGAGCGACATCCACAGTCCATTTGGCATTTAGTCCAACTTACATGCTCCATCCCATGTGGGGAGTCCAGGGACTGTCAACAAAGTGAATGATTAGCACACAATGGAGGATATCCAGAGCATTTCTTTGGTTCCTGGGGGGATGCATGTCCATCAGTCTCTCAATTGCCATCCTTCCTTGGACGGACCCTCCTCTTCTTTGTTGGGGGGGGACCCTCAGTATCAGGCTGCTGCGGCGGAGGGGACTCCACGCCAGACTCCTCATCCCTCCCTGTGGCAGTTGCCGATGTTGAGGCAACAGGTGTGGAGTGTACGCGGGGAGGTGGGGTAATGTTGGTGGTTATCTGGCGTAGGCATGTAAGTATGTCCCTATGCACCGCAGTGAGATTGTCTATTTTCGACCAGTTGGACTCCATATGGTCCATGTGTTGGTCCATACGGTCCATGTGTTGGTCCACACGGTCCATATGGTTGTCCATCCGGTCGAAATGTGCAGCCTGCTGATATTTTATGTCCCTGAGAATCCCGACAACCTGGCCAAAGTCTCCGGTGCATTTGCGATATACATCGAAAATGCGTTGTAACTCGGAGTCAGCTTGTTCTCCGACACCAGCTGTGGGACGTGTCCTCCCACCACGCACCCTCACACCACTCCTTTCCCTACCCGCACGGACATTGCCTGGCGTAGCACGCACTGACAGCTCCTGTCCTCCTTCATTGTTGACAGGGCTGGTATTTCCAGCCAAATCCAGATTGGGCTGTCTTGCTGTGCTCCCAGGGTTTTGTTGTCTGGGTGTGTCCGTGGGGATCCGGGGCGTCTGGATGTTAATGGACGTTGCAGGAGTGGTCGCTGGGGCTGCTGATCGTACTGGTGCCGCATGCTGACCCACACCGGAGGTGCCAGTTTGGTTCCCATCGCCCGAGGAGGTGTGAGAGTCATCCACACTGGAGGTCTCAGTGTCCGACGTTGTGCTGGAGCTGCTGGTGGACTCTGAATCTTCTCCAGATGATGCCCTCTGTTCTGGAGTGCCTGTGGGTAGTAGAGAGACACAATGTTATTTGTGTATTTTCAGATGTTATGTTGTCATGCACAGCCAAATGTGAAGATGTTGTGGATAATGTTGCGTTTCCTTCTTATTTCTACTCATCAATCGTCACAGACACTGAGATATTTTGTAATCGGACATTGTTATTTTGGAGACATGTGCTTTACTGAGCATGTCCAGCTCTGTGCATCAATGTGCATGTATTGTTATCCTTGACTGTTCGTATTAATTTTTTTCACAAGTGTCACACTGTGCATGAGCCAGGTGTGTTGTTATTTCACACATCAGTGTTTTCACTATGACATACATATTGTAACTAATGTTATGTTTGGCAGGAATTGTGCATCTGTGCTTGCCTTTGTGGAGTTTCTCACAGTTACATTGCTGGGGTGACATGCAAACTCATTCTCCTGAATATGTGTCATCATTAGATGATTTTGCTTGGATGTATGTGTTGATGTGAACAATCAATGACATCACATGTGTAACCTCGTATGCAATAGCAACCCGTTTCTTCTGACAAATGCATTGTTACATGGCAGTCCTTGAAACACAGCTCATTACATTGGCATGCAGTAGGGGAGTAACTGACATGAGTAGTTGTATTATGCGATAATAGTATGATCTGACATTCCCTAATGTTGCCCACACTGGACTTGTAATGGTGAATAGTATAAGTTTGTACTCCTGCGCAGAGCCTACAGCAAGTTTGTGTGATGTTTCGCATTGTGCTGTTCTGCTATGTCCCAACATGGTTTTTGTTATGCGTGTGTAGTTTTTGCATTGTTTGTGAACGTATGCAATGTGAGTAGTCATATTTATGTTGATATTTTTCATCACTTTGCACACATGTGTATATCTTGATGTAGTGCATTTTGTTGCTGCATACTTTTGCACATGATCACTTCATGTACATTCTACTTGTTCTCCATGGACAGAGATCTTTCCCAGGGATGGTCTTTTGCCTTTTCATGGTCAGAGCTGTGAGGTACAGTGTGTTTAGTGCTTGAGTTAGGCTGTGTTGACTTCTACCCCACTTTCCAATGGCAAACAGACCAGCTTACTCATCATTGTCAGAGGAGCAATGACAGTGAGGGTGGTAGTTTTCAAGGATGCTGAGACCGCTGACTGATGTTGAATTACGATGCTACACACAACAATGCCTTGTGCACAAGACACAACGCAAGAGTGTCAGCCGTCTTGCATTACACCTCACATCTACTGTCCGTGGGCATTGTCCCTGATGTGTGTTTATCTGTGTGTGTTTTGTGTTATGTGGTGTGACAGCTAATTAGAGTGTGTCCTGTCCTCCACACACATTTGTAGCATGCACATTGAGGGCACATGTGACTGATCTATACCTGTCAGTGTGTGTAATGTGCAGTTAAGGTTATGGTCTGTAGTTGTGTGAGTAGGCCAAAGAACTGGAGGTAGATATTTCCAAATTTCGTACAGGATGGCCCTGTGTAGCCATCTTGACAGGGCATTTGCATTCACTCTCAGGGACAGCATAGTAACAGGTGTGTTCTTGTGGGACTGGGGGACTAGTGTGTGCTGGTGGCAGTAGTCATTGCTTCCACTCCTCCTCCCACCCAGGACAAATGGGCCAGCATGTTCCAGGGTTCCATGACAGTGTGTACAAAGTTACATTCAAGATGTGTTGCTGTGGTGTCTGTGGCTGCGTATTTGGGGTGAATGTAGACTATTTGTACATGAACTCACCAGGTTCTGGGATTCCAGCTAGTCCAGTTATGGCCTCCTGTGGGAGGAGGTCCCGCACCTTCACCTCCCGGGTGGTGAAATGCACGGGTTTATGACGTCCACCGCCAGTCTTGGTGCTCAGGGCATGTTCTCTGGCAATGAGCCTCTTTACCCTCCTGCGAACGTCATAATACCGGTTCCGGATATCCTCCTTTGTGCGCAAGGTAGGTGAATGGGCATTCACCTTGTTGACAATCCTCTCCCACATCTTGGTTCTCTGGGACTGGGAGGTCTGTTGGGCCAAGCTGCCAAATAACTGTGGCTCAACTCGGATGATTTCATCTATCATCACTTCCAACTCAGCAGCTAAGAACTGTGGATTCTTCTTTGGGGGCATGGTGATGGGTGTTGGTGGAGATGTGTGTGTGTGTGTGTGAAGGTGAGGGTGAGTGTGTGTGAGTGGATGTGTGTTTCTTTGGTGCTAGTTGTGTGGAGGTTGTTTGGTGGATGAGATGTGTGTGTTTGTGGTAGGTAGATGAGTTGTCTGTCTAGTGGTGTGGTGTGCTTGCATGTCTGTCGAAGTAGCAAATGGTGTTGTGAAGTTTTGGCTCCCTTTATATAGGTTGTGTTGTGGGTGTGTCTTGTTAATTGGAAATGTGTTTTTTTGGAGATGACAATGCGTTTTTTGGTAGTCTTCTTTCTGTTTCCATTGTTTTATTTTCTTCTCATTTTGTAAGTCGTTTTGACAGCACTTGATGCTTGTTCTTGTGTAAATTGTTTTGGACGAGTCTGTTCTATTCATACTGGGCTATGTGGCATCGTTCGCGTCCGAGTCTGTCGGTCGTGTTGATGCTTGGCTATGTGGCATCGTTCGCGTCCGAGTCTGTCGGGTCGTGTTGATGCTTGGCTATGTGGCATCGTTCGCGTCCGAGTCTGTCGGGCCGTGTTGATGCTTGGCTATGTGGCATCGTTCGCGTCCGAGTCTGTCGGGTCGTGTTGATGCTTGGCTATGTGGCATCGTTCGCGTCCGAGTCTGTCGGGCCGTGTTGATGCTTGGCTATGTGGCATCGTTCGCGTCCGAGTCTGTCGGGTCGTGTTGATGCTTGGCTATGTGGCATCGTTCGCGTCCGAGTCTGTCGTGTCGTGTTGATGCTTGGCTATGTGGCATCGTTCGCGTCCGAGTCTGTCGGGTCGTGTTGATGCTTGGCTATGTGGCATCGTTCGCGTCCGAGTCTGTCGTGTCGTGTTGATGCTTGGCTATGTGGCATCGTTCGCATCCGAGTCTGTCGGGTCGTGTTGATGCTTGGCTACATGGAGTCGTTCGCGTACGTGTCCGTAGGTTGACGCTTGGCTATCTCGGATCTTGCGCGTACGAGTCTATCGCGTCAGGCTCCTTTCCTGCTGACTCGGACGTATAATATAATTTCCGGCCGAGTTGGTCGTAAATTTCGGACTTCGCATCGTACTCAACTATTTGTAAGGCGTGTGTACGGTTCGGTCAGACAAAATGACGGGTCCGTGTCGGGTAGTACGTTTTCCGGCCGAAATCGGAATTGACACCTAAGTGTTGAGTATGCAACAGACAGTACCTTTGCATATCAAGTTAAAAAATTAATTGCACTGGCCTATGTTCCAGTAACCGAGGTAGCAGAGCACTACAATATCCTAATTGAAAGTCCCTACTACAAAAGACATGAAGAAAAACTAAGCCCACTATTGGATTACTTTGAGGATACCTGGGTGGGAAGACTCCACAGATCAGGCCACAGAAGACTCCCCAAATTCCACATTCCATGGTGGAATGTCTACTTAAGCACCTTAAATAAACAAGCTAAAACAAACAATGCTGTTGAAGGATGGCATAATGCCTTCCAGTCAACAGGAAGAGGGATACCTACCCTACATAAATTACTCGAAGCCCTACAAAAAGAACAAAGTTACCAGGAACTTAGGATGGAACAATCTATAACTCAAATAGGCCCTAAACTCACAAAACAAACCAAAAGAATGTACGACTTACTACAAAGTCAAGTAACACTATACCCAACTACTAGAGGCCTAGAATACCTGTCACTAATAGCAAAAACAATTCTTTAAAAAATTTCCTTAAAGCAATAGAAAAACACTTTCCTACAAAACACATTTAGTAACTGTCCATAAAATTTTGCTTAATTTTGTAAAATATAAATAATGTGTCATATATATAAAATGCAGTTATAAAAAAATAACGGGGCATATTAGCAACAACTTGCGATAATTATCGCAAACCGTGCTTAGCGCGTTTTTTTTTATCGCCGCCTATTGCTGGATTTTATCGCGGAGATAACACGTTATTAGCAACGTTTATCTCCAATGCGATAAAATATCCAGCGATAGCGGCGAATCCCAGCAATAACGCGAGAATTCCAGCGATAAATTCCCATCGCTAAGGAAAATCTCGCTAATAGGCAGGTGGGGACTTAACCGTAGAATCCACCTCCCATAGACTGTGGGGTCGATTCCGATCTCGGCCGGAAGCGCACCGAATACGATTCGTTCGGAAAAAATACGAGCCGAACGCGTTTTTCCCGAACGATTCGAACAGTCGTCCGAGCGAGCAAGTACGATGCGCATTACTGCTAAAATTACGAGTGAGCCGTACGTACCCATTCCAGCTCCAGTTCCCCGACCGAGCTGGATCCGAAAACGCCGAATCGAGTCGCACGGCAGTAAATACACAGCACCTTCCGGCCGGGCAAGTACGATGCGCACTCCGTACGCGCCGAACTGGTCGCTACGTCCGGCACGTCAGAGCATCCGGGAGAGCCGCACATAAGCTCCAATTCGCGCCACAACACGATCCACGGCTACGAGACGAACAAGCCAGCTACGAGTACGAGTCGAAGCCACGAGAAACCCGAGCGAGACGACCCAACCATGAATCCCATCGCGCAGGTCCTACCAATACTATACATCTATTACCGGAACCGGTATGGGCCAGCGTACGGCGCAGACGGTAAGTCAAACACCCACTACACAAACAAACGACACGTACCCGACATATGTCACACACACATAGGGATGCAGAAATGACGTACACTAGCAACAGCAGAACCATAGGGGCGGGATGGCTATCACCAATGCCATACACACCCATAGGGGCCTGATGGCAACCACTACCACCACCCCTACTCATGGGGGGCTGGATGCCTGTCACTACTACCATCCCACTCATGGGGGCCTGGATGCCTACCACTACCACCACCCCTACTCAGGGGGGGCTGGATGCCTGTCACTACTACCATCCCTACTCATGGGGGCCTGGATGCCTCCCACCACCACCCCTACTCATGGGGGGCTGGATGCCTGTCACTACTACCATCCCACTCATGGGGGCCTGGATGCCTACCACTACCACCACCCCTACTCAGGGGGGGCTGGATGCCTGTCACTACTACCATCCCTACTCATGTGGGCCTGGATGCCTACCACTACCACCACCCCTACTCAGGGGGGGGGGGGCTGGATGCCTACCACTACCACCACCCCAACTCATGGGGGGCTGGATGCCTGTCACTACTACCATCCCACTCATAGGGGAATTGATGCCTACCACCCCTACTCAGGGGGGCTGGATGCCTACCACTACTACCATCCCACTCATGGGGGCCTGGATGCCTACCACCACCACCCCCCCTACTCATGGGGGGCTGGATGCCTGTCACTACTACCATCCCACTCATGGGGGCCTGGATGCCTACCACTACCACCACCCCTACTCAGGGGGGGCTGGATGCCTACCACTACCACCACCCCTACTCAGGGGGGGCTGGATGCCTACCACTACCACCACCCCTACTCATGGGGGGCTGGATGCCTGTCACTACTACCATCCCACTCATGGGGGCCTGGATGCCTGCCACTACCACCACCCCTACTCAGGGGGGGCTGGATACCTACCACTACCACCACCCCAACTCATGGGGGGCTGGATGCCTGTCACTACTACCATCCCCACTCATGGGGGCCTGGATGCCTACCACTACCACCACCCCTACTCAGGGGGGCTGGATACCTGTCACTACTACCATCCCTACTCATGGGGGCCTGGATGCCTACCACTACCACCACCCCTACTCATGTGGGGCTGGATGCCTGTCACTACTACCATCCCACTCATGGGGGCCTGGATGCCTACCACTACCACCACCCCTACTCAGGGGGGGCTGGATGCCTGTCACTACTACCATCCCTACTCATGGGGGCCTGGATGCCTACCACTACCACCACCCCTACTCAGGGGGGGCTGGATGCCTACCACTACCACCACCCCAACTCATGGGGGGCTGGATGCCTGTCACTACTACCATCCCACTCATAGGGGAATTGATGCCTACCACCACCACCACCCCTACTCAGGGGGGGCTGGATGCCTACCACTACTACCATCCCACTCATGGGGGCCTGGATGCCTACCACCACCACCCCCCCTACTCATGGGGGGCTGGATGCCTGTCACTACTACCATCCCACTCATGGGGGCCTGGATGCCTACCACTACCACCACCCCTACTCAGGGGGGGCTGGATGCCTCCCACTACCACCACCCCTACTCATGGGGGGCTGGATGCCTGTCACTACTACCATCCCACTCATGGGGGCCTGGATGCCTACCACTACCACCACCCCTACTCAGGGGGGCTGGATGCCTACCACTACCATCACCCCAACTCATGGGGGGCTGGATGCCTGTCACTATACCATCCCCACTCATGGGGGCCTGGATGCCTACCACTACCACCACCCCAACTCATGGGGGGCTGGATGCCTGTCACTACTACCATCCCACTCATGGGGGCCTGAATGCCTACAACCACCACCACCCCTACTCAGGGGGGGCTGGATGCCTGTCACTACTACCATCCCACTCATGGGGGAATTGATGCCTACCACGACCACCACCCCTACTCAGGGGGGGCTGGATGCCTACCACTACCACCACCCCAACTCATGGTGGGCTGGATGCCTGTCACTACTACCATCCCTACTCATGGGGGCCTGGATGCCTACCACTACCACCACCCCTACTCAGGGGGGGCTGGATGCCTACCACTACCACCACCCCAACTCATGGGGTGCTGGATGCCTGTCACTACTACCTTCCCACTCATAGGGGATTGATGCCTACCACCACCACCACCCCTACTCAGGGGCGGCTGGGTGCCTACCACTACTACCATCCCACTCATGGGGCCTGGATGCCTACCACCACCACCACCCCTACTCATGGGGGGCTGGATGTCTGTCACTACTACCATCCCACTCATGGGGGCCTGGATGCCTACCACTTCCACCACCCCTACTCAGGGGGGGCTGGATGCCTACCACTACCACCACCCCTACTCAGGGGGGCTGGATGCCTACCACTACCACCACCCCTACTCATGGGGGGCTGGATGCCTGTCACTACTACCATCCCACTCATGGGGGCCTGGATGCCTACCACTACCACCACCCCTACTCAGGGGGGGCTGGATGCCCACCACTACCACCACCCCAACTCATGGGGGGCTGGATGCCTGTCACTACTACCATCCCCACTCATGGGGGCCTGGATGCCTACCACTACCACCACCCCTACTCATGGGGGGCTGGATGCCTGCCACTACCACCATCCCCACTCATGGGGTGCTGGATGCCTACCACTACCACCACCCCAACTCATGGGGGGCTGGATGCCTGTCACTACTACCATCCCCACTCATAGGGGAATTGATGCCTACCACTACCACCACCCCTACTCAGGGGGGGCTGGATGCCTGTCACCACCACCATACCCACTCATGGGGTGCTGGATGCCTACCACTACCACCACCCCTACTCATGGGGGCCTGGATGCCTACCACAACCACCACTCCACTCATGGGGGCCTGGATGCCTACCACCACCACCACCCCTACCCAGGGGGGGCTGGATGCCTGTCACTACCACCATCCCCACTCATGGGGGGCTGGATGCTTACCACTACCACCACCCCTACTCATGGGGGGCTGGATGCCTGTCACTACTACCATCCCCACTCATAGGACGGGTAATGCATGACACAACCAGCATACTCCAACATAAGGAATGTCAGCAAAAGACATCCCCCCCAACATCATGACAAGAGTGTGTAGTCTGTGTCAAATGCCTACAACACTGAACATGACATTGAACATACAATGTGACCCCCTATCACATGTGTAACACAAAAATGTGTGTGCCCTTCACAATGCAAGCAGACCATGACCACTGTGGGAATGGGGTCTAAACACCCATCATCACAGTGACCAAAAGGTAAGTGTGGGGTCCATAGCTGAAGCACCTTTTGAACATTGTGGCAATGGGGTCTAAACCCCCATCATCACAGTGACCAAAAGGTAAGTGTGGGGTCCATAGCTGAAGCACATATTGAACATTGTGGAAATGGGGTCTAAACCCCCATCATCACAGTGACCAAAAGGTAAGTGTGGGGTCCATAGCTGAAGCACATTTTGAACATTGTGGCAATGGGGTCTAAACCCCCATCATCACAGTGACCAAAAGGTAAGTGTGGGGTCCATAGCTGAAGCACATTTTGAACATTGTGGCAATGGGGTCCAAACCCCCATCATCACAGTGACCAAAAGGTAAGTGTTGTCATGGAAAAAGCTGCAACTGCCAAACAGCATGGATGATCCCTGGTCACAGAACAACAAATACATCAGTGGCAAAGTAGTGGTTGTGTCCCATTGCAACATAGATTGTGTGAGTCAAACAGTGCAGTGCAAATAAAACATACCTTTGGCCATGTGCAGACAAACCTCACCCATGGGGACTGACATCGTCTCCATTTATCAATTACACAATGCCAGAAGTGGCCATCATAATGCAGACCCACATATCTGCACTAATGGACACACAAATGTAGATATCCTGGGGAGACTGTAGATGTGAGGTGAACTAATACCATACCATGGCAGCAATGGGACATACGAACCATGATTATTGTGCTGACTGATGACCTAGGAGTTCCAGGGACAGCATGGGAAATCCTCCAAACAACATACAGGCAATGGCACACCAAAGATATGCCAATGCAGTGGTGCAAATGCACAAACACAAACAGGCAGCCTCACACTGCAAACACAACAGGTGATGGGGGGGGGGTGAGCCAGTGTCCCCAGGCAACCACACAACACATGAGGAGGCCTGAATACCAATTACACAGATGTGTATACAGTGCCATACAAAAGTAACTCATGGATCGGATTCCCCTATGTGGGCAATCAGGCATTGTTTGATGAGAGGGAGCCCAAATTACACATGTCACACAAGCTTGTAGGAACAGCAACTAACACAGCAAGAGACAGACCCACCACAGCACTACCCCCAGGGACCCCACATTGTGGTGACACTAGCCTGCATGATAATCCCACTGTGATGACAAAGCTAGATGTTGTTCACACTGTGAACCACAGCCATGTGTCCTGAGCAACAAACTACCATCACACCTACACAAGCACAAATCAATCAGCACGGCCTGTCAGCCAAGGCCAATATGGAGGTAGGGGTCTAGCCGTGCAACAACTCACATTTACACACACTCAACACCACACACCTTGATCTCCACCAATGTGCAGCAGTGAAGCTCACATGGACAGGTGACATTGCACATGCACCCATGACAATCCCAGGGGTGGTTGTGGGAACTAAGGTGCAGAAACCTATCACACCTGGCCAGTCAACAAGACTCGTGAATGTCTGACACACTGCACAGTACGCCGTACATGGGCATGACGTGAAATCCACCCCAATCAATGGGATCCCGGCCACAGTCACACACCAACGAAGAAGCCAAGGTCACCCACAAAGAACACACGTAGACAACTTCCAACATTGCAGCTCTGACCCTGAGGAGTGGCAGCAGTCACACACACAACGTGTCACAATCACTGAAAGCTACCACAAACTGTAAATTACATGACTTGTGTAACCAACAAGTGCCAAGGGGAATCCTGACTGTGTCTCATCTGCGTTTGCCCACATCCCCAGCCCTGACAACAAAGACAACTAGGGATGACAACCTGATGAACATTAGTTTGCCATGCACCCACATCACGGAGAAACCTGGTACAAGATGCTGGATGAACACAGGACAACTCAGCAAGTATCACAAACAGGAACATCTGTAGGGACACAGCCAGTGTAGGAAAAGGGAAGGGAACACACACAGACATGCTCACACAACACACAACATGGGCCCAGGCAATATCACGGGATTACACACTGCCATGAGGGCACTCCACTCCTGTGGAAGGTCCGCTGTGCCAAACCTTGTCTGTGCACGACTCAAACATGTCAGCAGAACACTCGGTCAGTGAGTCAACAATTACAACACACTGAAGGCTCTGCTCACATCAGCCTGGGTACGGGAGTGTCACTTCAGTCATCTGCATATACCCAAAACACGTGTCAAGCAAGTTGCACTGTATACACAGATGAGTCCTTCAACATTGATGTGCTAAACTGCATGTCCAGTGGAGATGGGCACACAGTCAGGGAAATAGAAACATTGAACAGTGGTAAGCCCACCAGATGTGCAACAGTGTAAGCCACAGATGTTAATTTACAAATGCTAAACGTACATCCCTGTGTCAAATGCTGAACATTACACCCTCAGACTGCAGCAAAGGATGCTATGGATCCAGACTAGATTAGGACACATATCCCATGGACCACATGGAGTCCATCACAGCAACACTTCATTTTCCTGATCTGAACACTATTACAACAGCAAATGCATGACGATACTCATCTACATCATGTACATCAAAAGAAAAACCACTAGTAAACAAAAAGAGGCTTTATTCAGCAAATTTGAAAGAAAAATCTGAAGTCCAAAAGAAACTAAGGCCAATGGCCAGTCCACATACACAGTCCGAACAGGGTGATATGTGACAACTTGTCACCCATTGCTTGCCTGCAGTGGTACAGACAGGGGACATCCCCCTTGGAGGGGCATACAAGGGGCAGGCCAGGCACCGCAGGGACAGGATCAGGGGATGCCAGAAGGAGGCAGTGAAGGGGTGGTGGGTGCAGGAGTGTCACCGGCAACTGCAGTGGAGGTGTCTGACTCAGTGGGGGCCGGCACCACTGTAGGGCACAAGTCAGATGGTGTGGGTGCTGGCACCACTGCAGTGGGCCGGTCAGATGGAGTGGACGGGGTCCCCACTGCAGTGCCCAAGTCAGACGGGGTGGTTGTGGACTCCACTGCAGTGCATAACTCCAAGGGAGTGGAAGGGGGGGCAGATGAGGTGGGCAGGACAGAGGGGGGGGAACCCGGTCTCCACACCAGTGGCACAAACAGGCCGAGCGTCTGGGTTGGGGGTGGAAGAGCAAGTGGTAGGGGGGGAGGGCCTAAGCACTTTGGGGATGCAGTATGGGTGTGTGGGGGAACCTGGGGCAGGGTGTGGCGGGGGAACCGGTGGAGTGGTGGTCTGGGGGATGGAGGAGAGAGACTGTGTGGTGGAGCTGCGTGGTGGTGGTGGTGGGTCTTGCCCTTCCTGGTCCGGGGGGACTTCCGAATGGGGTCCTCAGTCTGCCTGTGCCTGGGGGAGGGTGTCTGAGTGTGAGGGGCACTCCCCTCTGTGTGTGGTGGCCGCCTCTTCCGCCTGTGCATTGGGTCAGATGGATCTGTGGGGAAGAGGCCAAGCTCACAGAGGAAGGGCTTCTGGGAGGGGGGATGCAGGTGAGGCAAGGGAAGGGGTTTTGGAGGGAGAGGTAACTGAGGACTGCGGAGTGCTCGTGGATGCGTGTGTGTGTGTCTGGGCCCCATCCCCTGTGAGTGAGGTATCAGACCCCTGACTGTGCGTGTGCGTCTGGATTTTGGCATGTGTGTCTGTGTGCTGCTTGTGTCTGTGCTGGTGGGTGCCTGTGCCGGTGTGTGTGTGCTTGGGACAGGTAGGGTGCTGGGGATTGTGGATGGGGCAGAGGTAGGAGGGGTGAGGGACTGTTGCAGGAGGGACACTGCTGCCGTCAGTGAGGAGGCCATGGACTGATTGGTCCGATGTAGGGCAGACATGCCAGATGACATGCCCTCCATGAATGACACCAGTTGTGTCAACAGACCCATGTGTGCATGGAGGACACTCAGCACTGATGTCTGCTCTACATGGATCTGTTTCAGCAAGTCCACAGACTCCACACTCAGGGCAGCAGGGGAGACAGAGGCAGGGGGTGCGGTGCCTGGCATGAAGGAGACACGCTCCCCTACACGGGAGCCTCCACGGACATGTGGGATGGGAGCAGATGGGAGGGTGGAGATGGTGGTGGTGGCGGGACAGACTTGCTTGATTTTGGCTGTGGTCTGCTGACACCCGCCTCCACAAGGGAGTCCTCACTGGAAGTGCTGTGGTCCTCAGCTGAGGTGGTCGCAGCTGAGGTCTCCTCAGTGTGGCTCCCCTCACCCTCCGTGCCACTGGGTCCCTCGGTCTCCCCTGCAATGGACCCAGTCTGGCTCTGCCGCTCCTCCTGGTCCGTGGAGCTGTCTCCTCCTGTGGCCGTGGATGTATCTGCAAACAATCAGGATAAACAGAGCAACATTAGTCACCTGTACTGACCACACACACCACAGTAAGTACAGCACATCACAGAGCAAGCCCTGCCATCATTCGCTAGACATTGCAATAAGTGCTGACACTGATTTGAAGAAGCCCATTGTCTGCCTGACAGTCATTCATGCCACACATATCCTACCTGTCCATGCACCCATCTGTCTGGTGCCTGTTGTATGCGACTAATCATATGTGCACACATGCACCACATACACAGTTGTTGGACATCCAAGAGAACATATGGAAATGTGTCACTCCAAACACATGCCATCTCCTGCCACTGACTCAGTACATGTGCCAGGAAAAGTGATGGGCAGAGTCTCTGTCGATATGCGGGTTTTGCTTCCATCACCGGCACAATGATGTCCTCATGTCCTGATAGACAATGCGACAATGGTGTGCATGCAGGACATATCACACTACTGCTGGATCACCCTTTGCGAGTTGAATGTCATGGCACAGGCCTGTCTGGCAAGTCAGTCATAACTGTCTCCTGTCACAGGGGCAGTGCATACACACAACACCAGTCTACACTGTGTCACAATCATGGAAGTTTTGGGAATGCAAGCCCTGTAGCTGACAGGTGCACATGTGCACCCCTGGCCACCCACATCATGAGGACTAAGATGAACCCACGTCAATCAAATGAGACATTTGAGTGACTGCAAACACAAATCCATACACATGAGCACTTCACCGTCTGATGAGAATGAACCAAAGCTGCCTGCACCTCAATGTTTCATACACCATTGTGCACAGTCAAGGGACCAGAGACCTATGCATTAACCAATGTGCAGATCCTATAGTCACAACTCAGATGGCTGGCCACCCCAAATTGTTAAACACTCCAGGAGTCCAAAAAGCAAGGCCACACCACGGTGACACAGAGGCAGACACCTGAGTGCACTCTTCACAATGCCCAATATGTATGCTGACACATGGGAGTGGGAGAACAGAGAGCCTTCGATGTACGGAGTAGGCATTACAGTCCTGGTCCATGTGCAACATGGTATTACCCTGAACACTAGGCAGGTGGCTATGCATGTGTCACACACATGATGTATATACTTCTGAGGCTCCCCCCTTGGTCTCTGCTGCAGCATGGGTGTGTGGCACATACCCCAGACATGTGGTGAGTCAGAGCAGCAAGTGGAACACATTGTAAAGCCATACCCAGAGTACATGTCAGATCACAGGCATTGTGTGAGCAATTGTACCACCCATGCAGCCCACAACAAAGTTCCTGTAACTGATGCTGTCCCCAACTTGAACCACAGGTAACTGCAAGTACACAGTACCCAAGTGACCTAAGTCACAGACTGTAACGGCCACACCTGTGTATCAGATGAGGAGGGGGCATGACACAAGTGAGGGACATGAGTCCAGGACGACAAGACAGTTGTACTGTGGAAGTGGAACCAGGCTAAAGGAGTGCATAGAGCATGTTAGTCATAGTACACAGAAAAGGCTAGCACTTACCCCCTCCTTGCTGCTGTCTGGCCTTCAGCTGCCCATCCAGGTCAGGGAAGACCACCGCCAGAATCCGGAGCATGTGGGGTGTCAGGGTCCGGTGTCCGCCCCTCCTGCGAGGAGGCGACAGCTTCAGCTGGACCCTTGCGATCCTCCGGGTCCAGCCACGAAGGTCCTGCCACCTCTTCTGGCAGTTGCGGATCCTGTGCCTGTAGACCCCCACAGATCTTACTGCCCGGACGATGGTCGTCCAGATCTCCTGCTTCTGGTGGGCATCAACCTGTGAGGATGACAAAGTGAAAAGGCCATTACTACACATGCAACATATCCGTGCATCACACAGTTGGATATACATGTCTCAATCACAGGGGCATTTGATGAACACAGGTAGTGCAACTATGGCTATGAACAGTTGTCCAGCAGTTACTAAATGGTATTATTGCCTGGGAAGTAAAACCTTGTTGGAATGCACTGTTACTGCACTATACCTGTTCAGTGCATGTAACTACACACTTTGGGGGCTGACAACTACTCAGTGAGCATGCTAGCCACTGGTGTACACACTGTAAGTCTTGCTAGTCAGACAACATGCACTATTAGTAAGGCAGTGGACAGCACACTCACCTGCTCCCCTGGTTTCCCATACAGCTTGCTGTACTGTGGAAGAAGGCTGTCCAGCAGGGCCTGGTTCTCCTCAGTGCTGAAGGCTGGGGCTCTCTCCACAGTACATGCCATTGCAGTAGCCAGAGGATGCAGAGACAGCAGCAGTGGTGGTGGCAGATGTCGTCCTGGAGCATGTAGTGCAGGCAAGTGAGCTCTCAGGGGAACAGCCAGCATTATATGTGTGCTGCAGAGGCAGATACTGTCCCATGTGTCCAAAGTGATAGGTCCAAGTCGTTTGCATCTTCTGAATCTGGCCAATACATGGAATTGCACCACTTATACATGCCCACAGCATCCTTCAAAAGTTCAACTTCATGACACCCATGAATTTGCAACATTGTTGTGGTTGGCCAACTGAATTCACTGCATCCGACTCGTGAAAGCTTTGAAAACGCGTCCGTTACCATGTCAGTCCATAGCCAATGCGTGCGCACCGATCGGACCATTGCTGTACAACGCGTATTTCAAAACACAACACGCATCCGTCCACATCTTATGCAATGGCCAATGCGTGCGCACCGATCGGACCATTGCTGTGCAACGCGTATTTCAAAACACAACACGCATCCGTCCACATCATATGCAATGGCCAATGCGTGCGCACCGATCGGACCATTGCTGTACAACGCGTATTTCAAAACACAACACGCATCCGTCCACATCATATGCAATGGCCAATGCGTGCGCACCGATCGGTCCATTGCTGTACAACGCGTATTTTGGTGCACAACACGCATCCGTCCACATCATATGCAATGGCCAATGCGTGCGCACCGATCGGACCATTGCTGTACAACGCGTATTTCAAAACACAACACGCATCCGTCCACATCATATGCAATGGCCAATGCGTGCGCACCGATCGGTCCATTGCTGTACAACGCGTATTTCAAAACACAACACGCATCCGTCCACATCATATGCAATGGCCAATGCGTGCGCACCGATCGGTCCATTGCTGTACAACGCGTATTTCAAAACACAACACGCATCCGTCCACATCATATGCAATGGCCAATGCGTGCGCACCGATCTGTCCATTGCTGTACAACGCGTATTTCGGTGCACAACACGCATCCGTCCACATCATATGCAATGGCCAATGCGTGCGCACCGATCGGACCATTGCTGTACAACGCGTATTTCAAAACACAACACACATCCGTCCACATCATATGCAATGGCCAATGCGTGCGCACCGATCGGTCCATTGCTGTACAACGCGTATTTCGATGCACACCACGCATCCGTCCACATCATATGCAATGGCCAATGCGTGCGCACCGATCGGACCATTGCTGTACAACGCGTATTTCAAAACACAACACGCATCCGTCCACATCATATGCAATGGCCAATGCGTGCGCACCGATCGGTCCATTGCTGTACAACGCGTATTTCGGTGCACAACACGCATCCGTCCACATCATATGCAATGGCCAATGCGTGCGCACCGATCGGACCATTGCTGTACAACGCGTATTTCAAAACACAACACGCATCCGTCCACATCATATGCAATGGCCAATGCGTGCGCACCAATCGGTCCATTGCTGTACAACGCGTATTTTGGAGCACAACACGCATCCGTCCACATCATATGCAATGGCCAATGCGTGCACACGGATCGGTCCATTGCTGTACGACGCGTCCCTGTACAAGTCACTCGCATATGTCACCATGGTTGTCACTGGTGCACGTATGCCAGCCACAATTACTTGCCAGGGACTCAGGGGCACACCTACAACACCACAGCCTGTCCACACTGTATCCTAAGGCATGTAAGGCTGCATTACCTGTGTGTGTATGGGGGTCAACATGTGGTTTGTTGGGTGGCACTTGGGGGCACTCCCAGGCTGTGCACGTGTTCATGGGGACAGAATCCTTTGTGTGTTGTGCACATGACCACTGTGATGTGCAACTGTTCATTTCAGAGCATGTGGCATGGTCACATCTCCAGGTTGTGTATGTGTATGTTATGTCACATACACCCTGAGTCCCATGTGGGATGGTATGTACGTCACAGGGTGACCCATTGCCACAATTGTGATGGCCCTCCACAGTCTGTGTGCATGTTGTGTTTCAGATGTCTCGGATTCCATGTGCACAATGGGAGACAGTCTCCACATCCACGTTGTTTGTGCATCGACTTTGATGTTGTGCGTGTGTGTGTCACAGACGTCCATGTCTGTCCTACAGAGGCAACAGGTGCCACTACCTGTGGGAGTCATGGTTGTTTTGCTGACGTGTACATGATATGCCATGTCATGCCAGTGTCCATGTGGCAATACAGGGTCCCTGGGAATCTACCTGTCAAAGAGCTGTGATGCCTGGGGAACATCTGTCCTCACTTGTCACTGTGGTGTGTGTTTAGAACGTGACAGCAGTACATGGGTACTGTGACACAGCCTAATGATTTCCCATAGCACAACCTGGAACTTGTTGTCAACACATGTTGAACTGAGATGTTAGATGTTGGCCATGTAGGTGCCATATATGTCCATATAGAACGGCACACACATCAAGTACTTGTGTCTCATAATGATGTATCATGTGATATTGAGTATGGTCAATGCAACATCTGTGGGGTGACTGACAATCTTTCTTTGTTCACCTATGCACTGCAGGGCACCAGCTATCCATAGACCCTTCCCTGACCTTGCAACCATGGTTGAACGTGACTGCATCCGACGGTACCGCTTCAACAGGCCGCTCATTGAGGAATTGGCGGTGCGGTTGGCCCCACATTTGCAACCTGGCCGGACATACCCTGCAGCGCTGACCCCCAAGGTGAAGGTGATGGCAGCCCTACACTTCTTTGCCACCGGTACCTTTCAACACACTGTGGCGTCTGCTGGTGGGATGTCACAGACCATGTTCAGCCGTGTGCTACGCAATGTTTTGGAGGCGATGTTCAGATACTTGAACCAGTACATCTATTTCCCTAAACGTCAACAACTCACTGACGTCAAGAGTGACTTCTATGCCCTGGGGAGGATGCCACATCTCATCGGCTCCATTGATGGGACACATGTGGCTTTGGTACCACCACAGGCACATGAGCAGGCATACAGGAACAGGAAACATTACCATTCTATCAATGCCCTGGTGGTATGTCTTGCAGATATGAGCATCTCACATGTGTGTGCACGTTTCCCGGTTCTGCACATGATGCCTACGTGATGAGGAGTAGTCGCATCCCGAGGATGATGTCACAGATGCAGAACCAGCGTGCCTGGCTTGTCGGTGTGTACTGACTTTGTACCATTGTGTGTGTTCTGCAATGTTGTATTCCACCCTCTTTTCCAACTCAGCTAATGTGCAATTGTCTGTATGTAGGTGACTCCGGATACCCCAACATGCCGTGGTTGCTGACACCCCTCAGGAACCCTGTGACACCAGCCCAGATGCGCTACAATGAGGCACATGGTCGGACCAGGAGAGTGATCGAGCGGACATTTGGTCTCCTGAAGAGCCGCTTTCGCTGCCTGGACAAGACAGGAGGGGCCCTCCCATATGCCCCTGCAAAGGTGTGCAAGATTTTCATGGTCTGCTGCATGCTACACAACCTGGCAGTGTGGAAGGAGTTGCCTCTCATCCTGGATGACGATGACCAACATCCGCCACCTGTGGAGGATCCTGGCCTGGGCCACGATGCCAGTGATGATGATGATGATGAGGGTGATGTCCGCACACAGCTCATCACCAACTTCTTCAGCTGAATGTGAGTATACAGAGATGTTATGTCAATGATTTGAGTTTACATGATATGTGTTGGTGGTGCTCTGTTGCTGTTTGAGTGTGGCCATGTGCTACTTGACTGGATGCATGCAGCGATGTGTCCTTACAGGTAGTCTATACTCCCCAACAGTGTTGACATGCTAACTTGGGGGCCTATTAGGATGGCGGGCGGAGACACGACCGCGGTGCCGGCGATGGCGGTAACACCCATTTACCGCACGCCGCCAGCGGTCTCCACGCCCGCCATATTAGGATGGCCACACATTGCACATTTCCCGCCCGCTGCGGGGCGACACCGCCCACCATCAAAGTGCGCCCGCCACCGCGGCGGAGTGAGCCAATTACCACACACCGCCGTGCGGAATGACGTCCCGAACGCCGAAGATATCACGATGCCGGAAACAGGGCAGCGCACCGCGACGGAGAAACCGCACAGCGAAAGACGGCGGAGACATCACAGCGGAGACAGAAAAGAAACACCCGGGACACACCTCGATGGATCCTGCCTTACACGCCTTCCCGGTGCTGTACATGATACACCACCTGCAAGTTATCCACCACCGCGGACGCCTCCGCAGGTACGTACAGACACAACAGTGCAAGTAACACAATACACAGCTCCAGGGTGGAAAAACATCGCATGGGAACACCACACACCCCTGTGGGGACAGGCACACAGCCATCACTGCACACACACATGTCCCACCTGTGACAAAAACATCTCGCCACATACTGCCCACCCATGTACCGCATTCATGAACAAATGTCCCGGTTACGTCACCGCCGCGGTCAGTGTGCATGAAACCATGCACACAATGCAGAGCACAGGGCCAGCGCATGCCAAGGGCACCGTACAAATCGCACAGAGCCACAACTCCATCCACAACACACCAGCTACCTCCCTGAAGGGACACAACATGTGCCTCACAAGTGCCACTACTGCACAACAACCACACAACTACAGCCATACCATGCCCCACGTCCCAACAACTGCATATACAGCCACAGCAGGACCCTTTGCAAAGGAACACATAGCACAGAAGCCCAGGCCCCAGCCAACACACACACCACAACAACATCACACACAAGCCAAGAACACTGAGGCCAGGCACAAAATGTACACATACACAGATGAGGACCAAACACTCCACTGCACACACTACCTGACAAGTCACACACACCACCCTGACTCACAGCTACATACACACACCACATGCCAGCAGTAATGGAGGACAACATATAGGAAAGCCAAAGTGAGGTGCCCACAAATGGAAGGGCAGTGACACAACCATCAAGCATGTGTGATGCACATGCAAGACAAGACACATGTGAGAACACACACAGCCCATCACAGCACACATGGCTGACACAGTCAGTCAACACAAACCACGGTCACCCCAATGCAACAACTCCTGGAGACAGCAAGGACACCCATGTATAGGCACAGGGATGTAAGGAAGGCCCTGAACTCAAACACTGACCAGCCACACATAGGCATCCAAATACTGGACAAGACAATGTCTGCTGCACAACACACAGTGACACACTACATGACAGCCAAGTACAAGTAGGATATGTCACACATACCTCCTCCCACAACAGCAACACACAATACTGCCATGTGCACAAAACACAACCACAGGGCTAAACAAGTACACATACAGGCACACCACTCCAGGGTCACACATGGCAGTAGTTGACAATGCAGGTGCACACACATCCACAGTCACAACCAAGTCACCCCCTTCACACCATACACTTCTCCACCACCCAAGTGCACACATTGGAAGTAAGCCATGGGACCTGGATAACTCATCACCACAAGATGTCCATACACCGACACTGATTGGCACACAGAAAGGAAGCTCACACAGACCACATGACCCTGGCCAGCCTGCCTGTAAGCCTGTGCCCAAACTCCCACCCTGTGCTGCCATTGCCCACAAACCTGACATGTGTCCACCATAGATAACATGAGCCAAGAAGGAAGATGACAACAAGATTTCATTGCCAACCACCTGCACTGCACCCATACGTATCACAGTCATGTAAAAATGAAGTGCCTCCCACCCCTGCAAAAAAAATGGAATGTGAGACAACACATTGGCAATGTTGAAGTGGCATACTGAGCCTGTGACCCAGTAAACCATGCACACACAGAAACAACTTTATTCAGGATGGACACTGACACAACTCACTGCAGGACCAACTGTGTTTATTCACAATTTGCATATAGAGACAACAAATTTGGGCAACAGCAAAGCCAGTGGGCATTTCAATATGCACAGTATTTACATGAAAAGCTGCACAGGCAGGGGGCAAACAGCAGTGAAACACAAGGCAAGTACAATGTGCAGAGTAGTAACATCAGAAGCTGCACAGGCAAGGGGCAACCAGCAGTGAACAACAAGGCCAGTGGCCAGTCCAAAGTGCAGGTGAGGTACATGAGATGCTGCACAGGCAAGGGGCAAAGAGCAGTGAACAGCAAGGCCAGTGGCCAGTCCAATGTGCAGGTGAGGTACATGAGATCCTGCACAGGCAAGGGGCACACAGCAGTGAACGACAAGGCCAGTGCGCAGGACAAAGTGCAGAGTGAGTCCATGAGAAGCTGCACAGGCAAGGGGCAAACAGCAGTGAACAGCAAGGCCAGTGGGCAGGACAAAGTGCAGAGTGAGTCCATGAGAAGCTGCACAGGCAAGGGGCAAACAGCAGTGAAACACAAGGCAAGTACAATGTGCAGAGTAGTTACATCAGAAGCTGCACAGGCAAGGGGCAAACAGAAGTGAACAACAAGGCCAGTGGCCAGTCCAATGTTCAGGTGAGGTACATGAGATGATGCACAGGCAAGGGGCAAACAGCAGTGAACAGCAAGGCCAGTGGCCATTCCAATGTGCAGGTGAGGTACATGAGATCCTGCACAGGCAAGGGGCACACAGCAGTGAACGACAAGGCCAGTGGGCAGGACAAAGTGCAGAGTGAATCCATGAGAAGCTGCACAGGCAAGGGGCAAACAGCAGTGAACAGCAAGGCCAGTGGCCAGTACAATGTGCAGGTGAGGTACATGAGATGCTGCACAGGCAAGGGGCAAACAGCAGTGAACAGCAAGGCCAGTGGCCAGTCCAAAGTGCAGGTGAGGTACATGAGATGCTGCACAGGCAAGGGGCAAACAGCAGTGAAACACAAGGCAAGTACAATGTGCAGAGTAGTTCCATCAGAAGCTGCACAGGCAAGGGGCAAAGAGCAGTGAACAGCAAGGCCAGTGGCCAGTCCAATGTGCAGGTGAGGTACATGAGATGCTGCACAGGCAAGGGGCAAACAGCAGTGAAACACAAGGCAAGTACAATGTGCAGAGTAGTTTCATGAGAAGCTGCACAGGCAAGGGGCAAACAGCAGTGAACAGCAAGGCCAGTGGCCAGTCCAATGTGCAGGTGAGGTACATGAGATGCTGCACAGGCAAGGGGCAAACAGCAGTGAACAGAAAGGCAAAGACATTGTGCAGAGTAGTGACATAAGAAGCTACACAGGGAATGTATGCAACTCTACCATGCCATGCCCAGCAACAGAGTAATGGGCGTGACAATGGGCATCACACGCATCCCTGTGGACAGACAGGTGTGTGAGGGTGACCACCACTCAGATGGGTCTGTCTGTTGGACTTGGAGCTGACTGTGTGTTGGGGTCAGTTGGAGGACTGCCCTGGGCAGTGGGAGTAACAACTGTGGAAGAGCCAACTGTGCATGTGGTAGCTGGGGGGCTGCTTGGACCAGGTGGGGTGGTGGCCCGGGGAGGTGGACTCATGCCCTGGTGAGACACAGTGTGTGCCGGAGATTGTGGAGGGGTGCCTCTCCACTTCTTGGGGATCCTGAAAGGCTTCCCTGTCTGGGGATTGAGGGGAACTGGGGCAGACACAACAGGTGACCCCAACACCAAAGCTGATTCTGGTGTGGATGGTGACCCTCCCTCTGGGGACATGCTGGATCCCGCTGTGCGCTTGCCTGGTGTTTGCCGCCGCCCTGCCTCCCTCTGTCCACCAGCTTTGCCCCCTACAGTGTCCTCCCGTGCTGGCTTCACAGGGCTTGGGATGGGAGTGGAGGTCAAGGATGGATTATCCATGGGGCCCTCATCCTGTGTAATGTTTGCAGGCAACACCTTCTCAGTGGGTGTGGAAACTGTCTTTGTGCCTCTGCGAGATGTCTTTGGGACAGGGGAGTCTTTGACAGGGGAGGAAGGTGAGGCCTGTGACCATGATGCTTTTTCTTTGCTTTGTGGCCCTTGCTGTCGCCTGATGGGCTTTTCTCTCTGCGCTCTGGGGTGGCCTTACTCTTATGTGGGGATGGTGTCTGCGCCCTAGTACGCTTCGGCTGCTGCTGCTCCTGTGTGCTGCGGGTTCTGTATCAGAACTTTGGGGTCCGTTGAGCATTGTCACTGTCGTCAGAGGTGCACAGTGACACGGGGCCAGACCGAGTGCTGGGAGCCGCTCCCTGACTATGTGCCTGTTGCAGGGCTGCTGTCACAGTTGATGACAAGGACTGCACAGTCCGGTGTAGCCCACCTACGTCTGAATGTAAGCGCTCCATGAAAGCTATAACCTGCCCCAACTTTTTGTCGTGCTCTTGGAAGGCATTGAGAAGTGCTGTCTGCCCCACACACAGCTGGCGCAGTAGCTCGACTGCTTCTGCACTGAGGGCAGCAGGGCTGACATGGGCTGGGGCAGCTGTGCCTGGGGTGAAGGTGACTCTTCCCTTCCTACTCGTGCGGACACGGGCAGCACCAGTGGAGGTTGAAGGGAGGCTGGGCACTGGACGCTGTGTGGCGGAAGAGGAGGCCGAGTCCCCGTTCCATGTACCCCCCAACATGGATGTGTCACCGCTGGCGTCAGATGAGATAGAGCTTTGTGTCTCCGGCTGTGAATCCTCTAGCAGACTCCTTTCCCCCTCCTCGGCGCTGGTCACATCTGTGTCAGTCTGCTCCGGTGCGGCTGTTGCACTGGAAGCCTCACCACTGGTGTCCGTCCCCTCTCCCTCTGCACATACGGGAGCTGCTGCATAGGAGAGAGAAGTACTGTGAGATGAGTGGCATCAACAGAACTAACACGTGCCAATACATCTGCATCCTAGAAAGAGGTGTGCAGCACATTGCATGCCACCCTGTGCATACATATATCTTGCCACCCAAAATCTCAACACAACGGTGCATGTCCGCCACACATCCTGCCATAAGTGCCCCAGGTGACTCACACAGCACACCATCCTGCAGTTGGCTCACATCAGACACAGCCCCAAAATGGCCTGTGCACACACACTGTCCCGATGTTGGCAAGGATGAACACCACGACATGGTGCACATCACCTACATGTGTGGAGCAGTAGGGGACCACACAGACTACAACATACCAGCCCACAATGACACTGCACACATGCCATCCACCATATCGAGTCCATGGGCACATCTACTGTTGCACATTGGCCTCAGATGTCTGACTGGCAGACATCTGAGGTCTGGAATTGCACGCATTCATTGAAACGCATTCACAGTTGGCACACTGGCATTCCCATCCATCTGAATTCACACACTACCCCACAGCAGAAGGTACCTGAAGGCCACAACTCCAAATGTAAGAGAGATGCACAGTGCTAAAACTCACTTCATGAAGCACCGTTTGGGCAAAACTATGGCACATACACCCAGCACAGAGGCCACTCCCAAAACATTGCACCACACAACCAACGTCACACAGCTGACAATTAGCACACTCTGTAGACACATGCACCCACTCCCAGCCAAAGGCAGCCTGCAACACATACTCACCCCTGGCTCGCTGCTGATGCTCCTTCAGTTGTCTGTCCAGCTCAGGTTGTGTGACGGCCAGGATGCGGGCCATTAGTGGTGTCATGCTGCGCCTAGCCAACCTGCCAGTCCGAGGGAGCAGCCCCAGCGTCATCTCGGCCACGTTCTTGCTCAGCCGGCAGATGTCGTCCCACCTTTTATGACAGTGGGTGCGCCTTCGGTTTGACACACCCAGATCCCGGACTCTGGAGGCAATGGCCCTCCACACGGCTTTACGCTGGTGGACCTTCAGCTGCAGGCAATGGGAGACAAGAGGGGTGAGGTTCCAGTGACACAATGCACAATGACAACACAACGAAAATGCAGTAGCACGACAGTGACTCATCCAAAACTCCAGCTACAACTGTCACATAGCCAACAATTGCTGTGAACATGGTGCAATGTCATTGGTCAATCAGACGTACAGGCATGCATCTTCGATGGTGGACACAGTACCTCCATATCCCATTCACTTGCAGGATACCAACACAGCAAGCAACGTGTAGTCTGGCTGCAGCTACTGTCTGCAGTTACCTACAACTACACATAGAGAAGATAGCAAAACATGTGTCTTGTTGTTGGACTCACTGTGTCCAACACTGCGCATTCCTAAGTGTCCTAGCCCTGTGAAAGCCTCACTGTGTCCTGGAACTCACATAGAGTGACAACAACTGTCATACACACACCTTTCTCCCACGCCTGCTCCTGTGCAATTTACATGGCAGAGATGGGACTTAGATGAAGAGGCGTGACCCAAACACACATGGAACACACTGTACATGCAGTGATGTGGACATGTGGCATTCGGCGGGGACTGTGCAGGGCAGGTGGACTGACACTGAGTGGGTTAATTTGGAGCAACACAGCCATTCACACAAACGATAACTGGCCAGACTCCTGCATCCCCAAAATGCAGCTGCACTGTATGGCCGACACTACAGGACATGTCTCCCTACTCAGGATAGGCATGCAGGGTAATGTGTGAAAGAGCCCACCAAGCCCTTCCCGCTGTAGTAAACATGATAGGCAGTGCATGTCAGAGCCCCACAACCACTGACACATACCGAAGCACCTCCACCCCACGTGTGCACACCCTGCACTCTCACTCACAGTCTGGGAGACTTACCACGACATTAGGGCCGCCATAAAGCCTTGGGTACTGTGCAAGCACCCCGTCTACCAGGACCCCAAGCTCCTCACTGGTGAAGGGACTGGCACGGATCTTCTGAGTCCTCGACATCACAATGGACATGTGGCAGCAGCAGCACGTTGAGGGTGGCAGCCAGCAGTCCCTTGAGGCAGCAGGTGGAGGATGGCAGCCAGCAGTCCCTTGAGGCAGCAGCAGCAGGTGGAGGGTGGCAGCCAGCAGTCCCTTGAGGCAGCAGGTGGAGGGTGGCAGCCAGCAGTCCCTTGAGGCAGCAGCAGCAGGTGCAGGGTGGCAGCCAGCAGTCCCTTGAGACAGCAGCAGCAGGTGGAGGGTGGCAGCCAGCAGTCCCTTGAGGCAGCAGCAGCAGGTGGAGGGTGGCAGCCAGCAGTCCCTTGAGGCAGCAGCAGCAGGTGCAGGGTGGCAGCCAGCAGTCCCTTGAGGCAGCAGCAGCAGGTGGAGGGTTGTCAGTCAGCAGTCCCTGGTAGCTGTGGGAATGTGGTGCACCCTCCCACACATATATACGCACCTGGGGCTGTGTCAGTGGTCCCAGGGTGCTGCTATTGGTGTACCAGGTCTGCCTCATTCAAATACATCCAATGTCCGCCTCCGCGGTGGCGGTGCACGCCTACCACCATTTTTAAACTCGCATCAGGCTACCGCGAGGCTGCTTCCCATTGGCTGCAAGGGCATGGTCCATGCCGGTGACACACCGTAGGGTCCATGTGCGCGCTACCGCGGTGGTGCATCTTTTGAATGCCTCCAGTGACCGCCTCCGCGGGGGTGGTGCACGCCTACCGCGATTTTCAAACTTGCATCAGGCTACCGCGAGGCTGCTTCCCATTGGCTGCAAGGGCATAGTCCATGCCGGTGACACACCTCAGGGGCCAAGCGGTAGGCACCGCCATATGTCTGAAAAAGTTTTCAAGCGAACACTCACTTGAACAACTACGTGCACTGTAATTGGTGTTCTTTAAGTTTAGTGCAATTTTTGACAAGCTTAACAAATGCAAAAATAATAATTCTTCATACACAGAATCATGGTATTCAACTATATTTTCTTATTGTATGATTTACATCAATAACTTAAATGATACGAATACATAAGATTACATACATCAGTAGATACTATCTTTGTTGTCTACTAACAAATCTATCAAAATTCAATTCATTCATCTGAATTCTACATTGACGATACTTTGATTTCACAAACAACTGTTGTTAACCTGCCCAATGCATTTCGGGACTTGGGTCCCTTCCTCAGGGGCAGCTGCAATGCAAAAAATATATATATGTTCAAATGCAACATGAATAGCAAATTCATGAGTGAGAAATTTAGCTACCAAAAAACGTGAGACCAGCCCCAACAATCATATACCAAAAATATCCTGTGATATTATAGGTGAAAAAGTTGCCGTCACCAGTTTCTAAGTGCTGAATGATGGTTCAAAAAACCACATGACCAATGAACAAATAACCAAATAAACAAGTAAGTGCTGCCACCAGACAAATGTGAAAAAAATACAAAAATTAAAAGAATTAAAACGAGTTGTATACTCAAACATAGTAAGACAAACGTAATCCATGCTGTTACAGAGCAGATGTAGAAAAGTCAGAAATGACAGAAAACGATCAATCACACACTAGATCAACACCTACTTGGGAGTGACCGGACAATTCACTGCTTAATTATAAATAGTAACACACTAGACATGGGCATCAAAGCTGCAAAGAAAGATACAAAGCTCAATACCATCACTATACATAGACACGAAGTAAGCAGAGCGGCGCCTTAAAAAATAGAAACGGAAGTTAATTGAAAGAAAGTACCTGCCTCGATACACTGTGCCGCAAGCACCTAAAAAGATAAGCTGATATGAAAAGGAACCACAACATGAGGAAATACACGAACGAGATATCATCCGATAAATCACACAAGTTCTATCTATGTTGTTTACCTGCAGGTGTAGAACACTTCCGTGAAACGTCTGAAAAAATGGAAACATACGGCTGCCATGAGATCCAATATTCACTAAATACTAGTTTTAGTACAGACCATTCCACACTATTACTCACCGAAAAAAGCTGTAAACACTTTCCGTAAGTAACCGTCACGATGTATCACTCGGCGTTTCTGCCGTTTAAAAGGAACCCGCGAAACTGATACAATCACATGATACATCGCTGAAAGCACCCACTGAACGTAGTGCAATTGAATCCGCCATCTTAGAATGATGTAAATGCGGAAAATGTGGTACACAAAGTAAACAAACCCTAAAATCAGTGAAAATAAAAGACGCGTACAAAAAACAGAAGAAAAAGAATGGAAAATGAAAAATGAAAAATGAAAAATAAACTACCGCAATCACAATAGCGGTATCCAACTCTACGCACATGCTAAGTTTGCCGCATCGGCCAGAACTGCTAATAACCAATGATGTAACTCAATACCAACGGAAACTAGTAAATGGCGCCTCGTATCCAATATTACTGTCGAAGACAAAAGAAAGGAGAAAAAGAAAAAATAGAAAGTGCGATGGAAATAAAACAAATAGAATTAGTAGATGTGAAAAGTTAGACAATGTTATTCATAAAACATAACCCATTGTGTGCATAATTTCATGATCGTAAAAACTTAAATGCAATGAACCAATATAATTACATGTGAACAGAACGAAGAAGTATGCAATTACAAATTCTCAAATGCCCAGATAAACCATGTACTGTAGAAATGAACTGGACAATGTAATACGTGAAACGTAAATCAATGTATACATGTGACAACATAATTTCATGATAATGAAAACAAAAATACACGTACACAACACATTAAAGTCACAATTATAGATTCTCAAATATCCCGAAAAACTCTGTACTGTTGGAATGATGCAAAAAATGGAAAAGAGACTATGTGGTGCGAAACTGAAGTGAGGTAAAATGTAAATATCTGGTGGGTGCAACTATTCCACTGTTACTATGCTACAGAAAACAGCTTAAATCCAATTTGTCATTAAGACCACAGGGCATCATGGTGTTTAATTTTCTGATCCAAAACACTTCTCTTTGTGAAAGTTTTTTACTCAAGTCAATGCCTTCTTTGAATGACAATTTTTCAATGATAAGAAACCGTACTTGAGTGATGTCATGGCCTTGTTCCATCCAGTGAACTACTAGATTGGAATTGATATTTCTGTTTCTGATCATACTTTTATGTTCTCCAATTCGTATTTTTATTTTTCGCTCGGTTTTCCCAACGTAGAGATAACCACATGGACATTTAATACAGTAAATTACATGAGTGGTATTGTAATCAGAAGAATGGTGTAAGCTCAATTTTACTCCTGTTCTTGGGTGAGTAATGTAATTCTGTTGCATAACATTATTGCAATGTACACAATTGCTGCATCTTTTCATCCCAGTATGTTTCACTGTGGTAATGCAAGTTTTTTGGTTAAACATTCCTTCAAATTTTTGCTTCTTGTGTACGCAAACAATGGTGGTTGAGAAAATGACGTACCAAAGTCGGGTTCATGTGCTAACAATTCCCATCTTTTTCGAATGATTTTTTTAATGCTTTTGGATTTAGTAGAAAACTTGGAAACGAACACCGTTTGTTTGGTGGGTGATTTCTGTTTGGTAATGAGTCGAGTAGACCGATCAATTTTTTGAATTCGATTTTCTGCTTGTTGAATGATATTGGTAGGGTAACCCCTTTGTGCAAATCTGATTCTGATCCTAGTAAGTTCCTCTTGAAATTTATCCATTGTCGATGAAATTCTTTTTGATCGACTCATGTGAGCATACGGCAAATTTTGAATTAATTTAGGAGAATGAAAGCTCCGAAACAATAACGTATTGTTACGATCCGTAGGTTTAATTAAAACACTGGTGAGAATGGTGGCATTAGATTTCTGCACCACAACATCCAAAAAGGGAAGACATGTAGAACTGATATTAAATGTGAATTGTATTCGATTGTTCCGAGTGTTTAAGATTTGAATCTGTTCTTTGAGAGATGCATCGGTATTAGACCAAATGAGAAAAATATCATCAATGTATCGACGATAGGTCACTAAATTATTACTCCAATTTGGGTTGTCAAATATATGTTTTTCTTCAAATGCGGCCATGAATATATTTGCGTACGTGGGAGCTTCCCCAAAGCCCATGGATGTCCCACTTATTTGAAGAAAAAACTCGTCTAGATAGTGAAAATAGCTGTGTTGGAGACAAAATTGTAACAATTCCATGATGAAAACTTTGTGGGCACGTATTTCTGGTTGGTTCAATAATGCCCATTCTATGGCTTCAAGACCTTCTTGCAAAGGAATCGAGGTATACAACGAAGTAACATCAATTGTACATAACATGAATTCAGTTGAATAAGACAAATCAATTTGGTGTAAATGAGATAAAAAATCTGTTGTGTCTCTGATGTATGATTTCCATGTACGTACAATTGGTTGGAGAAATTGGTCAATGTAAGTACCCAAGGGCTCAAAAATTGACCCGCACCCAGACACAATGGGTCTGAAGGGAGGGTCGGTAGGATGTTTATGGATCTTTGGTAACATGTATATGTCAATCAATCAATCAATCAATCAATCAATCAATCAGGGGTTTGTTAAAGCGCGACTACTCACCCGTAAGGGTCTCAAGGTGCTAGGGGTGGGAGGGGGGTGCAGGTTCCATCCATCAAGGAGGGGGTCTGTCGAAGAGCCAGGTTTTGAGGTTTCTTGCGAAGATGGGGAGCGATGTTGTCTGTCTGAGGTGGAGCGGAAGGGTGTTCCATGGTTTGGCCGCGAGGAAGGAGAAGGAGCGGCCTCCCGATCCGGTCTTTCTGGTGCGGGGGACGACGGCGTAGGAGAGCTGGGCTGATCGTAGGGTCCTTTGGGGTGCGTGGAATTTGAGTCGGCTGTTCAGGTATGCTGGTCTGCTGCCGTGGAGGGCCTTGTGTGCGTGGGTGAGCATCTTGAAGGTGATTCTCGCCTCGACAGGGAGCCAGTGGAGTGTGCGCAGGTGCTGGGAGATGTGGCAGTGTTTTGGCAGGTTGAGGACCAGTCTTGCGGTGGCGTTCTGGATGTTCTGTAGCTTGCGGGTGAGGTTTTTGTTTATTCCGGCGTAGAGTGTGTTGCCGTAGTCGAGTCTGCTGGTGACCAGGACGTGAGTGACGGTCTTTCGGTGTTCGAGGGGATCCATTTGAAGGTCTTACGAAGGAGGCGGAGGGTGTGGAAGCAGGAAGACGAGACAGAGTTGATCTGGCAGTCCATTTTGAGCTCGGAGTCCAGGATGATTCCCAGGTTGCGTGCGTGGTCCGTGGGGGTTGGTGGGTTTCCGAGGGCGGGGGGCCACCAGGTGTCGCTCCAGGCATCGGGGTTTGGGCCCATGATGAGTACTTCTGTTTTGTTGGTGTTTAGTTGTAGGCAGCTGTTTTTCATCCATTTGGCGACGGCTTCCATGCCTTCTCGAAAGTTGCGTCTGGCGGTGTTGGGCTCGTTGGATTGGGAGAGGATGAGCTGGGTGTCGTCTGCGTATGACACAATGTTGAGTCCGTAGGTTCTGACGATGGGGGCGAGTGGAGCCATGTAGACGTTGAAGAGCGTCGGGCTGAGGGAGGAGCCCTGGGGGACTCCACAGGTGGTAGGTGTGGGGTCCGAGAGGAAAGGGGGGAGTCTGACCCGCTGCGTCCTGCCGGAGAGGAAGGAGCGGATCCAGTCGAGCGCCTTGTCCTGGATTCCTGCATCGTGGAGTCTTCGTATTAGGGTGCGGTGGGAGACTGTGTCGAACGCCGCTGATAGGTCGAGGAGGATGAGGGCTACTGTTTCTCCTTTGTCCAGTAGGGTGCGGATGTCGTCTGTTGCGGCGAGGAGGGCGGTTTCCGTACTGTGGTTTTTTCTGAAGCCGGATTGGGAGGAGTCGAGGATGTTGTGTTCTTCAATGAATGTGGCGAGTTGGCTGTTGATGGCTTTCTCGATGACTTTCGCTGGGAACGGGAGCAGGGAGATGGGTCTGTAGTTTTTGAGGTCGGTGGGGTCCGCTGAGGGTTTCTTTAGGAGGGGTTGACCTCGGCGTGTTTCCAGTCGTCGGGGAACGAGGCGGTCGCCAGGGAGCGGTTGATGGTGTGGCGGAGCATGGGTGCGATGGCGTCGGCAGCTCTGTTGAAGATGTGGTGGGGGCAGGGGTCCGTGGGGGCTCCTGAGTGGATTGACTTCATTGTCTTCAGTGTGTCTTCGGTGGTGAGGGCTGTCCAGTCGTCAATCACTGGTTTCCGGGTGTCGGGGGTGGTTGGTGAGGGTTCAGTGTGTTGGTTGTCTTCGTCGAAGTTGTCGTAGATGCTCTTGATTTTGTGGTGGAAAAAGGTGCTGAGTTTGTCGCAGAGGTCTTGTGAGGGAGGGATGTCGGTAGACTCGCTAGTGGGTTGGGCGAACTCCTTGATGATGCTGAAGAGTTCCTTGCTGTTGTGCGCGTGGGTGGAGATTCTGTCTTCAATCGCTTTCTTCCTCGTTTCTCTGATGAGTTGATGGTGGGCGTTGGTGGCGGTTCTGAAGTTGTCGTGGGCTTCTGTGGATTTGGTGTTCCTCCAGGCATTTTCGAGGCGGCGGCATGTTCTTCTGGACTCTGGAAGTTCGGTGGTAAACCATCTGGCTTTCTTGGCACGGGTATTGTTGTTTTGCTTGAGGGGGGCTATGATGTTGGTGCTGTCCGAGATCCATCTATGCAGGGTTCGGGCTGCGGTGTTGGGGTCGTCGTTTTCCGCGATGGTTGGGGTGGAGTTGTTGAGTGAGGAGGTGAGCTGGTCATCAGTGATTTTGGTCCAGTTTCTTCGTGGAAGCAGGTGCTGGTGTCTGTGGATGGTGGGTGTTCTGAAGGTGAAGTGGACGTAACGATGGTCGGTCCATGGGAGTTCGGTGGTGTGGCTGAAGGTGATGGAGTTTCCTGTAGTGAAGAGGGGGTCGAGGGTGTGTCCTGCTGAGTGCGTGGGCTCGGTCACGATCTGGCGCAGTCCAATGTTGTGGAGGTTGTCCAAGAGGGATGTGGTGTTGGGGTCCAGTTGGTTGTCGAGGTGGAAGTTGAGGTCTCCCAGCAGGGTGTAATTGGTGGATGCGATGGCCTGCGGGGAGATAATGTCCGTGATGGAGTTGGCGAAGGGTCCGCAGGGTCCAGGGGGTCGGTAGATGAGGGTTCCTCGGAGGGTGGCGGTGGGGGTGGCCAGTATCTTGAAGTGAAGGTGTTCCATCAGTTCTGTGGGCTCGTCAGGGAGTGTGCTCAGGCGGAGGCTGGATTTGTGGACGATGGCGATTCCTCCTCCTGGGCGGGTGGGGCGGTCCTTCCTGGAGATCTTGTATGCTTGGGGGATGGCGATGGCGATGTCCGGTCCCGAGGTGGTGTTGGTCCAGGTTTCGGTGAAGAACGCTACGTCCGGGGTGGTGCTGTCGAGGAGGTCCCAGATTTCTGTGGCGTGTTTGTGGAGGGATCGGACGTTGAGGAGGATGCATTGCAGGGTCTTCGGTTCGGTTGTGGTCTTGTGGGCGGGTTGTGCTGGATCCGTGTTCTTGGCGGTGCTGCAGGTGTGCCTGCAGCGGTGATAGCTGAAGGGTCCGTTGGAGTCGGCTGGTGATGCTAGCTTGCAGTTGTTGTTGCGGCCTGGGTTGAGTGCGTGGAGTTCTGCTGGGTCGTAGCGTTGGCGGGGCGGAGGTCCAGGGTTCCTGGCGCTGGTCGCGGTCGGGTCGCGGACGGGCGCAGACGGACTTGCCTTTGACGCGCCTTCGGCGCGCCAGCGGCCGCTGCGCGGCTGCGCAGTGGCCGCCATTAAGTAGGGGTCGGGGAGGGCTGGACAGCTGGGAGGCGGGAGCGGGGAGGGGAGCTGGATTGGGCCGGGCGCGCTGGGGGGGAGGGGCCGCGGGGGCAGCAGTGGCGGGGAAAGGTAAAGGGAGGAAATAAGGGATAAAGAAAAAAGGAAAATAGGCAGAAATAAGGCACAAAAGAGCAGAGATGCAGAAAAGTGCAGAAAGGTGAAAGATAAAAGAGGGTAGAAAAACGAGTGAAAACGAGTGAAAGGGCAGAGCGAGAGGAAGGGAAAATGAGCAGAAATAAGGCACAAAAGAGCAGAGATGCAGAAAAGTGCAGAAAGGTGAAAGATAAAAAAGGGTAGAAAAACGAGTAAAAGAGCAGAGTGAGAGGAAGGAGACAGAGGTCCACTGGACCACCAGGGATGAGGCGCAGGGAAAGCTGTGGGTGGAGGAGGGCCTCGATCACCAACACTCGAGAGTGCAGGGGCAGGCCTCACTTAATGGTGGAGCTGCGAGGGTGGGAGAGCAATTTCACTGACAATTAGTCAGTGGTCTTGCTCGCCTGTCCCCGCAGTGGCCGCCATTAAGTAGGGGTCGGGGAGGGCTGGACAGCTGGGAGGCGGGAGCGGGGAGGGGAGCTGGATTGGGCCGGTCGCGCTGGGGGGGAGGGGCCGCGGGGGCAGCAGCGGCGGGGAAAGGTAAAGGGAGGAAATAAGGGATAAAGGAAAAAGGGAAAATAGGCAGAAATAAGGCACAAAAGAGCAGAGATGCAGAAAAGTGCAGAAAGGTGAAAGATAAAAGAGGGTAGAAAAATGAGTGAAAACGAGTGAAAGGGCAGAGCGAGGGGAAGGGAAAATGAGCAGAAATAAGCCACAAAAGAGCAGAGATGCAGAAAAGTGCAGAAAGGTGAAAGATAAAAAAGGGTAGAAAAACGAGTGAAAGAGCAGAGTGAGAGGAAGGAGACAGAGGTCCACTGGACCACCAGGGATGAGGCGCAGGGAAACCTGCGGGTGGAGGAGGGCCTCGATCACCAACACTCGAGAGTGCAGGGGCAGGGGCAGGCCTCACTTAATGGTGGAGCTGCGAGGGTGGGAGAGCAATTTCACTGACAATGAGTCAGTGGTCTTGCTCGCCTGTCCCCGCAGTGGCCGCCATTAAGTAGGGGTCGGGAGGGCTGGACAGCTGGGAGGCGGGAACGGGGAGGGGAGCTGGATTGGGCCGGTCGCGCTGGGGGGAGGGGCCGCGGGGGCAGCAGCGGCGGGGAAAGGTAAAGGGAGGAAATAAGGGATAAAGAAAAAAGGGAAAATAGGCAGAAATAAGGCACAAAAGAGCAGAGATGCAGAAAAGTGCAGAAAGGTGAAAGATAAAAGAGGGTAGAAAAACGAGTGAAAACGAGTGAAAGGGCAGAGCGAGAGGAAGGGAAAATGAGCAGAAATAAGGCACAAAAGAGCAGAGATGCAGAAAAGTGCAGAAAGGTGAAAGATAAAAAAGGGTAGACAAGCATTGGCATAGCCAATAGGTCTCGCCTTTGGGGCCTTATAAGTGTTTAGCCAGAGCTATTGACTTTGCCAATGTCTTCAAGCTGTGCTGTAGAGAAGTGTGGCTGCTGTGCAGCATGCTGAAAAGTTATAATAAAAAAGTGTCAGAAGCATTTTTGTTACTTTATTAATGACCAAGAAGGCATTATGTAAAACTGAACGACCATATTAAAAAAGTATTTACTATAAAAAATGTCCTCAGTTTTCTTTTGTTCTTGCAATGCTGGCAACTTGTTTCTGCCTATTGCAATGGTTGTTTGTTAAAGCTTTTTTTTTGAGGGGGCATAAACAATCGGAGGGTGAAGGTTGGGAACTAGTACCTGTATTATAACACTAGCAGCGGCCAGATGCTAGGGGAGAATCAACAGATGCCAGATTCCGAGAGCAGGCTGAGGTGGTGCTGAGTGATGCTGAGGTGGTAGTGGTGGTGGTGGTGACTGTTGCGGAGACGATGCTGAGGTGATGCTGAATGATACTCAGGTCTTGCTGAGTGATACTGCTGTGGTGCTGAGTGATGCTGTGGTGCTGAGTGATGCTGTGGTATTGCTGAGTGATATTGTCTTGGCGCTGAGTGATGCTGTGGTGGTGCTGAGTGATATTGTCTTGGCACTGAGTGATGCTGTGGTGGTGCTGAGTGATGCTGTGGTGGCCCTGAGTGATGCTGTGGTGGCCCTGAGTGATGTTGTGGTTGCCCTGAGTGATGCTGTGGTGGCCCTGAGTGATGCTGTGGTGGTGCTGAGCGATGCTGTGGTGGTGCTGAGCGATGCTGTGGTGGTGCTGAGCGATGCTGTGGTGGTGCTGAGCGATGCTGTGGTAGCGCTGAGCGATGCTGTGGCGGCCCTGAGTGATGCTGTGGTGGCCCTGAGTGATGCTGTGGTGGCCCTGAGTGATGCTGTGGTGGCCCTGAGTGATGCTGTGGTGGTGCTGAATGATGCTGTGGTGGTGCTGAAAGATGCTGTGGTGGTGCTGAGCGATGCTGTGGCGGGGCTGAGCGATGCTGTGGCAGCGCTGAGTGATGCTGTAGCGGCGCTGAGTGATGCTGTGGCGGCGCTGAGTGATGCTGTGGTGGTGCTGAATGATGCTGTGGTGGTGCTGAAAGATGCTGTGGTGGTGCTGAGCGATGCTGTGGCGGCGCTGAGCGATGCTGTGGCGGCGCTGAGTGATGCTGTGGTGATGCTGAGTGATGCTGTGGTGGCGCTGAGTGATGCTGTGGTGGCGCTGAGTGATGCTGTGGTGGTGCTGAGTGATGCTGTGGTGGCGCTGAGTGATGCTGTGGTGGCGCTGAGTGATGCTGTGGTGGTGCCAAGTGATGCTGTGGTGGTGCTGAGTGATATTGTTGTGGCACTGAGTGATGCTGTGGTGATGCTGTGGTAGTTCTGAGTGATGCTGTGGTGGTGCTGAGTGATGCTGTGGTGGCGCTGAGTGATGCTGTGGTGGCACTGAGTGATGCTGTGGTGGCGCTGAGTGATGCTGTGGTGACGCTGAGTGATGCTGTGGTGGCCCTGAGTGATGCTGTGGTAGCCCTGAGTGATGCTGTGGTGGCGGTGAGCGATGCTGTGGCTGTGCTGATCGATGCTGTGGTGGTGCTGAGCGATGCTGTGGCGGCACTGAGTGATGCTGTCGTGACGCTGAGTGATGCTGTGGTGGCGCTGAGTGATGCTGTGGTGGCGCTGAGTGATGCTGTGGTGGCACTGAGTGATGCTGTGGTGGCGCTGAGTGATGCTGTGGTGGCGCTGAGTGATGCTGTGGTGGTGCTGAGTGATGCTGTGGTGATGCCGAGTGATGCTGTGGTGATGCCGAGTGATGCTGTGGTGTTGCCGAGTGATGCTGTGGTGGCGCCGAGTGATGCTGTGGTGGTGCAGAGTGATGCTGTGGTGGTGCAGAGTGATGCTGTGGTTGCGCCGAGTGATGCTGTGGTAGCGCCGAGTGATGCTGTGGTGGCGCCGAGTGATGCTGTCGTGGCGCCGAGTGATATTGCTGTGGCGTCTAGTGATGCTGTGGTGGCCCTGAGTGATGCTGTGGTTGCGCTGAGTGATGCTGTGGTGACCCTGAGTGATGCTGTGGTGACGCTGAGTGATGCTGTGGTGGCGCTGAGTGATGCTGTGGTGGCTCTGAGTGATGCTGTGGTGGCGCTGAGTGATGCTGTGGTGGCACTAAGTGATGCTGTGGTGGCGCTGAGCGATGCTGTGGTGGTTCTGAGCGATGCTGTGATGGTGCTGAGCGATGCTGTGGTGGTGCTGAGCGATGCTGTGGTGGTGCTGAATCATCCTGTGGTGTCCCTGAGTGATGATGTGGTGTCGCTGAGTGAAACTATGGTGGTGCTGAGTGATGCTGTGGTGGCGCGGAGTGATGTTGTGGTGCTGCTGAGTAATGCTGTGGCGGCGCTGAGTGATGCTGTTGCGGCGCTAAGTGATGCTGTGGTTGTGCTGAGTAATGCTGTGGTTGCACTGAGTGATGCTGTGATGGCGTTGAGTGATGCTGTGATGGCGTTGAGAGATGTTGTGTTGGTGCTGAGTAATGCTGTGCTGGCTCTGATTGATGCTGTGCTGGCTCTGATTGATGCTGTGGTTGCGCTGAGTGATGCTGTGGTGATGCTGAGTGATGCTGTGGTGTTGCCGAGTGAGAGATAGAGTGAAGATATAATGCCCAATTAGAGAGGGTGGTGAGAGAGAAAGAGAGAAAGGGTGTACATAGAATAAAGAGTGGAGCAGGATAGAGAGAGAGAGAAAGAAGGGGAGAAAGAGTGAATGAAGGAGTTTGAAAGAGAAACAGATAAAGGGGTGAGAGAGAATGAAAGGCTAAAAAAGATAGAGAGGGAGAGTTAATTAAGTAGAGAGAGAATTAGAGAGGGGAGAGAGAGAGAAGGAGAGAGACAATAAGAGTGGGGGTGTGGGGTTTAAATAGAGTGAATTTTTGTATTTTTTTCACATTTGTCTGGTGGCAGCACTTACTTGTTTATTTGGTTATTTGTTCATTGGTCATGTGGTTTTTGAACCATCATTCAGCACTTAGAAACTGGTGATGGCAACTTTTCCACCTATAATATCACAGGATATTTTTGGTATATGATTGTTGGGGCTGGTCTCACATTTTTTGGTAGCTAAATTTCTCACTCATGAATTTGCTATTCATGTTGCATTTGAACATATATATATTTTTTGCATTGCAGCTGCCCCTGAGGAAGGGACCCAAGTCCCGAAATGCATTGGGCAGGTTAACAACAGTTGTTTGTGAAATCAAAGTATCGTCAATGTAGAATTCAGATGAATGAATTGAATTTTGACAGATTTGTTAGTAGACAACAAAGATAGTATCTACTGATGTATGTAATCTTATGTATTCGTATCATTTAAGTTATTGATGTAAATCATACAATAAGAAAATATAGTTGAATACCATGATTCTGTGTATGAAGAATTATTATTTTTGCATTTGTTAAGCTTGTCAAAAATTGCACTAAACTTAAAGAACACACAATTACAGTGCACGTAGTTGTTCAAGTGAGTGTTCGCTTGAAAACTTTTTCACGTATATCCATATGTGGGACAGGCAACCCACAAATACTACGTAGCACGTTGAAAACACAAGCAGTATCCTCTGAACACGTTTAAAAAGATATAATTTTGAAAAAACACAGTGTTTAAACTGCAATCAGCAGGTGTGCACCGCATATCTATAGTTCTTGATTCAGTACCGCCATATGTCTGCCAGACAGTGCCTGGAGTGACCGTGATTTGGGTAGCGGTGCATGGTGACCACCATTGTTACATACATATCTGGCGGTGTCACCCGCGATCGTGCCTGGGTTATGGGCGGTGCCACACCTCAGTCGTCAAGAGGTAGGCACCGCCATATGTCTGCCAGACAGTGCCTGGAGTGACCGTGATTTGGGTAGCGGTGCATGGTGACCGCCATTGTCACATACATATCTGGCGGTGTCCCCCGCGATCGTGCCTGGGTTATGGGCGGTGCCACACCTCAGTCGTCAAGCGGTAGGCACCGCCATATGTCTGCCAGACAGTGCCTGGAGTGACCGGGATTTGGGTAGTGGTGCATGGTGACCGCCATTGTCACATACATATCTGGCGGTGTCACCCGCGATCGTGCCTGGGTTATGGGGGATGCCACACCACAGGGGCCATGCGGTAGGCGCCGCCATATGTCTGCCAGACAGTGCCTGGAGTGACCGTGATTTGGGCAGCGGTGCATGGTGACCGCCATTGTCACATACATATCTGGCGGTGTCACCCGCGATCGTGCCTGGGTTATGGGCGGTGCCACACCTCAGTCGTCAAGCGGTAGGCACCGCCATATGTCTGCCAGACAGTGCCTGGAGTGACCGTGATTTGGGTAGCGGTGAATGGTGACCGCCATTGTCACATACATATCTGACGGTGTCACCCGCGATCGTGCATGGGTTATGGGGGATGCCACACCACAGGGGCCAGGCGGTAGGCACCACCATATGTCTGCCAGACAGTGCCTGGAGTGAGCGTTAATGGAGTTGTGGAGTAGCTGTGCTGCACCTAACGTGTCCTCCAGCTCTCTGCATAGGCCAACATGTACAGTGCCCAGTGTCTCAACAATTGAAGGGTCCTCATGAGGGCAAATGCACAGAAGGGACATGTCACTCCACGTCACCAACACATACCATATATGGGTCGCCAGTACATTGCATGGGCACATACACTCGCACATGTCACATGTGCTGTGTAATGACATGTAGACTGTCCAGTTAATGTGTTGCATAGCATATGTAGATAATGGTCAATGTCTGTGTGTGCAATGTAACGCACACTGTCGTCTCATTTTCTGAACTAGGGGCATCAGCAACTGGCACAATGTCCAATGCACATGCACACACGTGTCCCCCACGCTCAGCCGGTGGTCAGTGTGTAGTTGAAGTGTACCATGTGCAACCTGTTTTGGTAGCTGTATCAGGGCCAGCAACATGGTGTTTTCGGGTAGTATTGCAATTAGTAACATATGCTGGGGGTCATACTCACAGGTATGCACACATATCTGTTAGTATATCACACTGTGCATGCGAATGAGCCGGAGGGGTGCACAGATAATTACTGCTGGTAAGAGGACAGGTGTACGAGTAGTGTGCCTGATGTGTACCTACTTGTGAAGTGCCATGTTGGTTAATGGTGCATGTTGTAAGACTTGGGAATGTGTCTGTTGAAAAAATTGATGTGATGCACATTTCATGGTCTTCTGCATTGACATCTGTGCACTGTGATCTGTCCTAGGAGGAGGAGGCCCAATATCCATCGTCCGTTCACAGTCCTGGCAGACATGGAGAATGAGGATATAATCCGCAAATTCAGGCTGGACCGACAAACCCTGCAGAACCTATGTGCCATGTTGGAGCCCCACCTGCAGCCACGTCGGAAATATCCAACAGCTTTCACCGCAACATCTAAGGTGATGGCATGCCTGCATTTCTTTGCAACAGGCTCATTCCAGCACACGGTCGCAAGTGCAGGTGGGATGTCACAGCCGATGTTCAGCATGGTGCTGAGGGATGTCCTGTCGGCCATGATGCTGTACAAAGACAGATATATCCATTTTCCCAGGGGGCCTGAGTTGGTGGCTGTGAAGGGCGATTTCTATGCCCTTGGAGATATCCCCCATGTCATTTGTGCAATTGATTGCACACATGATGGGCTTGTGCCACCACATCCCCTTTGGTGTCGCTTTGTTCGCCCTTAGTTGGCAGGGTATGCCCAGACGTGGGTCCCTTGCTCACTTTGCCACTGGATTCAAGCTAGCCTGGCTGATGATGGCTGAATAGCCAGAAACCGGTCCCAGGATGCTTGTTTCCGGTCCAGGGAAGACATGGCTTGGCAGTTCGGGCTGGACTGTTCCCATGAGGCACAGGGTCAGACTGATTTGCATATTACCATGTCTGAACTGGGGTGGTGGAGTGAGCTAAAGAATGATGATGGATTAAACCCAGATCAGTTGACTGGGGGTGAGTGTTTTATTAGCTCAAACGCTCTGTCCATCATCCCCTTTGGTATCGCTTTGTTCGCCCTTAGTTGGCAGGGTATGCCCAGACGTGGGTCCCTTGCTCACTTTGCCACTGGATTCAAGCTAGCCTGGCTGATGACGGCTGAATAGCCAGAAACCAGTCCCAGGATGCTTGTTTCCGGTCCAGGGAAGAAATGGCTTGGCAGTTCGGGCTGGACTGTTCCCATGAGGCACAGGGTCAGACTGATTTGCATATTACCATGTCTGAACTGGGGTGGTGGAGTGAGCTAAAGAATGATGATGGATTAAACCCAGATCAGTTGACTGGGGGTGAGTGTTTGATTAGCTCAAACGCTCCGTCCATCATCCCCTTTGGTATCGCTTTGTTCGCCCTTAGTTGGCAGGGTATGCCCAGACGTGGGTCCCTTGCTCACTTTGCCACTGGATTCAAGCTAGCCTGGCTGATGACGGCTGAATAGCCAGAAACCGGTCCCAGGATGCTTGTTTCCGGTCCAGGGAAGACATGGCTTGGCAGTTCGGGCTGGACTGTTCCCATGAGGCACAGGGTCAGACTGATTTGCATATTACCATGTCTGAACTGGGGTGGTGGAGTGAGCTAAAGAATGATGATGGATTAAACCCAGATCAGTTGACTGGGGGTGAGTGTTTTATTAGCTCAAACGCTCCGTCCATCATCCCCTTTGGTATCACCACAGGCACGTGAACAGGTTTACCGCAATAGGAAGCATTCACACTCGGTAAATGTTCAAGTGGTGTGCCTGGCGGACATGATCATCTCACACATGTGTGCCAAGTTTCCCGGCTCAGCCCATGATGCCCACATCTTGTGCAGCAGCATCGTTCCTCAGCTGATGGCCAATCTGCTTCCTGAGCGTGCATGGCTTGTGGGTGAGTATGCATAGTGGATTAGAGTGGTGTGTGTGTGACATGCTGTTGTGTTGCATTGTGGGACTGCAAGGTTAATCTGTGTCTCTCACACCCAGGTGACTCGGCATATCCGAACCGCCCGTGGTTGCTGAGCCCATTGCGGAATCCCGTCACGCCAGCTGATGTGCGATACAATGATGCCCATGGGAGGACACGGCGTGTGATAGAACGGACATTTGGTCTCCTAAAATCAAGATTTCGGTGCCTGGACCGTACTGGAGGTGCCCTTATGTACTCGCCAGGGAAGGTGTGTCAGATAGTGGTGGCATGCTGCATGCTCCACAACCTGGCCATTCGCAAGGCAATACCCCTGATCCTGGATGACGATGATGAGCAGCCAAGGCCGCCGCCTGCAAATCAACCCAGATCCAGTGACGAGGGCAGTGGAGAGGAGGTAGGGGTCGACATGCGTCGACAGCTCATCACCCGCTACTTCACTTGAAGGTGAGTGACGATGTAGAAGGGACAAAATGGTCTGATGGTGTTGCTGTTGCTGTGTGGGTGTATGTGAGCTTGCTGACTGCAGCTTGGTGTTGACTCATTGCTGCCTGCCAATGTATGTGTGATTGGTTAGTGTGATACAGAATGTCTCTATGGTGACTGTTGCTCTGTGTAAAGTTTGTAGATCTGAGTACCTTGTTGACAAGTGTTGTGTGATGTGTGCAATGCCACACCCATACAAGTGACTCTTGTTCTGACGTTTTCCCTAGGTCCCTTCAGCATCTCACTTGTTACCTACATTCCATTCCCCTGGACCATGTCCTATACGGTGAAGGTTGCACATCCTGTATTAAAGACGGAGCAGACACAACAACATGTGTGTAAGGTGTATTTATTTACAACTGTAACATGCGAGGGTGGAGAAGATGTGAAGGGGGGAATTGAAGAAGTGAGTTGACAGTCATGGTAGATGAGATACTTGAGTAGTCCCCACAATGATGTGGAGACCCAGTCCAACAGATAGATGCCATTCACATGGCAGTGTGGTGAAGGATAGTCCAAAAGGTCAATGCAGTGGTGCAGTGATCTGCCATCATGGCTGGCTCGGGGACTAGCGTTTGGCAGGT